>CM075867.1:21465073-21649480 GCA_038021265.1 Cyprinella venusta
TATGATCCACTTTCAATAAAGATTAATGTTGAAATTGGTGAAATGCTCCTTTAACTTCTGTTGTTTTTTTTTTTTCCATTTTCTATCTCCTGACCTTAATAGAAACCTTTTGGCAATTTTACATTTTCATTAAAACATCATTTACTGTGTTTATTAAGTTGTTTCCTCAAGGGACGTTTGACTTTTCCACACAGTGAAGGTGATTTCTATTTTTATTGTCCATCTGGAAACATTTGTTCCCACAATGTAAGTAAAACCTGACCCACACACATATATATATATATTTTTTGTATATAGTTGTGGGCATTTTTCTTCTAGTTATAAATATAGGAAAAGGTTATAGAGATATTCAAAGCAGCGGACAGGAAAGGTCAATCATGTGTGATTAACTTGTGTGTTTAAGGGCTTTCATTCTTTACTTAATTAAAATAATATTTAGATTGTTTGTGTGTCCTTGAGGCTTCTGTCCCTTCAGGCTTCAGTTAACCAGCATACAAATTGCTTCGGTGTATTATTTGTTGTGTGCTTGCTTATGTTTATGCACATTTCTGGGTGTATATGTGTGCGCTATGTTGATTTTTCTCTTAATGTGCATGTGAACTGCAGTTTTGACCTGGCAGATGTTGATTGGTTGATTATTAGATTGATGGAGGGAGTGCGGGGGTGGGGTGGCGTCGAGGCAAGGATGGAGAAGAGAGATAAATGGCGTTATTCGGTCATTGTGCAGAAATGATTGCAATTAGAGTGACTCAAAGAAAGGCCTATGGGCTTGATGATTATGGAGGTGGAGAGGTTGAAGAGCAGGTCAAAAGAATGATGGAGGGGAAAAAAAAACTGATTGATTGACTAACTGGCACACAAGCATGCACACACACACAGCTCTCAATTGTATTCACACCGTGGCTAACATTTCTGCACTCTTAGAAATAGAATAAAAGCTTCTTCAGTGGTTCATTGTAGCAGGTTCAGCTGAGAACTTGTAGATCTTCTGTAGAACTGAAAGTAGTTTACAGGTAAGAACCTCCAGGTTGTAAAACCTAATAAATGTAGACGGAGAGGCCCAGCCTACCGCTCTACAAATATCTTCGAGTGACTAGTCCAGACCCACGAAGAGGCCACTCTTCTAGTGGAATGGGCTCTAATGCCTAAAGGGCAATGAAGGCCTTTAAACTTAAAAGGAAAGTGATACCGTAGCTAGACCTTTAGCACAGTCACCGAACGAAGCGAAAGCCAAGTTCAAGGGCAAGGAGAATTCAGTCTCCTAGCTCCCCAGAGGAAACGGATGATAAGATCGTTCCTTCCCAGTGAACTGCTTACATCATGACCAGTCCACCGATAGGTTGAAGCATTTGCCACAGAGTGACCAATAGGCGCACAAGCTGCGTCGCCTACCTCTGCTCTGTGCAACATTGCGTTTTACATACAGGACAAATTAAAGTGTCATTTTTTGGCTTCAGTATTCCCGAGAAAAGGGATTTTCCATAGCAAAAGCTAGCTTATGCAACACAAGAGTACTCTCGTAAGAGAGCCTCCGGTTCCATCGTCCCAAAGTCAATGGGTTTTTTGAATGGGGTTTTTGTTAAACGATTGAAATAAGGTCTAGGGTAAACACAAGCTCAAGATATTGTCAAGGTTTATGCTACAACATAAAATACATCAGTATTACCCCACCAGTGTTTTTTTAAGCTGTAATGTGTCTTGAAAAAGGCAGTTGCTAACAAGTGGCTAAATGGAACTATAGAGGGCGTTTGAAACATTAAACGTCATCATGGCGAACAGATAAGTTCATTCCGCTTTTACAGCCTCTTTATGTTTATAGTTGTGCTCTTATAATCTACTCTAACACAAACTTTCTGGGAAAACTTTTAGATAAAAACTGTAATAGTTTTTAAGTCGAAAGCTTAGTGGTGGCACAATAGTGTTGTTTGTCTGTGAAAATTATCTTGATGGACATAACATGTAAGTATCATAAACTTTTGTTTATTACAGAGCTTGTTTTTAGCGATAATTCAAAAGCCTATGGAGAAATCCTATTGGGTTTTTATAGAGGAAACCAGTGTGATGCTAGCTGCCGGTTGGCCGTCAAAGTCATGTCATACCTGCACCACTCTATTGGCCACCCTGCTCTGTATGATTTCGGCATCTGCAATTGAAAAAAACTCATGTTGGTCATCCACTAGTTCTTGAGGGAACTATATGTTTCTTTGGAGTTTAAAAATTTCTTGATGGTTTAATGGTCCAGTGTAAAGTCCAATGTATTGGTTTTAAGCACCACCACATAGATGGTTTACTGAAGAACTACAGTATAAAACGCTCAATAAATCTACAAAAGGTTATCATAAGGTGTGGTTAAACTGTAAAAACCCTGTGTGGTTAGTACCTTTGCATATAGTTTAAGAGTCGTATGAACCTCTGTTATGAAACTTTTATGATGTAAGTCAGAAAAAGTAATTGATGGGGGTTAGTGAGGGTGAACATGCTAAACATTCTGTCCACACAGACATAAATATGGTCCCATGAGATTCAGGGACCCAGATCAAATCTCACACAGACACATGTGGGCCTGTGCGCAATCGATATCCTCAGAAGTCAAGGCCTCCCTGATTGCCTTTCAGGTGTTCCAGATGAATGCAGGAATAGATAGAGCAAGAGAAAGAGAAGACATAAGTGTGTGTACAGAATGTTATTAAGACCAAGATGAATGATTTGTGTTTTCCAGCACTAAACTTTTGATAAATATTTGAGAAAATAAGGACAATTGGAATATTTAAGAGATGAAAATAGAGATGGAATAAAGAGAAAGAGATGGATGGATGAAATGAGCAGGACTGATTTGATGGGCCTTTGGACTGTCTGTGTGTGAAAACGGATTCTCCCTGTATATCAGGAATGCTGCATTATATAGATAGCCCAAGAAGTGAGACAGCAATCAGTATTTTCCAAGGAATAATTCAATGGACTAACAGAACTAGATTATATGATAGTAGCATAGCATTTAAACACAGCATTAATTTTACACAAATTGCCTCGGCATTGTGCATATTACATAATTGCTTTTGATGTATGTGTAGGGTATCTGAGCTGTGTCAGTTGGGTCTCATTCAAATCTACAGGTTAAAAGCTTTTAATCTTTGGCTCGTGTTTTGCTATGACAGTGTCAATGAACGCCATTAGGAACAGACTTCCTGGCACTCACTGGTGACTTACTAAGTTAACTTACTTACTAAGTTACCAGTGAGCGCCAGGAGGTCTATTCCTAATGGCGTTCATTGACACTGTCATAGCGAACGTGAGTTAACACAAAAACATCCATAAAACCAGTGATTAGTGAGCTTCACACAGATGTTATTATTGCAAAACCTCCCCCCCTTTCCGGCAAGAAGGAATGTTGTGTACACCACACACACTGATCACTGATCATCTAGTTCAGCTCTCTTTTCTTTTCTTCGGGTGGTAGTTCATCTTGTAATTCCTTCATGATCTCCCCTCCGGGGATCTCTTTCTTTGTTGAAGTTTTGTTTTTCCTTCTTTGTTCATTTCCCCAGACGAGTAAATGAACTAAGCCTGAATTGTTTCTTTGGTAATTTACGTCAAAGACCTTTAAACCTTCTTTGAAAGTGTGCGCTCCGGACCACGTGACGCTCCGACGGCACACACCCGACACGAGGCCGCTCACTCACGCAGCCGTGTTCAGCAACATAAGAGAAGCATGTATGCAAGTAAATTCATTTATCAAGCTTTCAGAGCATTAAGATTGTGTTTTTCTGTGTTGTCTCTCAAAGGTTTTAAGGTCTGTAATTTGCCACTGATCCTTCCAGATTCTCTCATATTCTACATATGCAGTTAATTATAATCTTTTGTGGTTAATTGTCTTGGTACGTATATTAATGAAGATGCAGGGAACATTATCCCTTTTTGGGAGATTTAATAATGTAAAGTTTATCTGGTTCAAACCTGTATGATTAATTATTTATTTTGAATTATTAGTTATTAAAGGTCCTATAAGCGATCCTGGGGGTGTTGACGTTCGCAATATTTTCAAACAAATCGGAGGCTAGCTAGACCCTACCTCCTCCGCATCTCATCTCCTCCCCCTCCCTTCCGTGCTTCCTGAAATAATTGTAACCGTCGGACTGGAAGCCCTTCTGCCGCCGGAGTTCTCGCCATCGTTCAAAAGCTTTGCTACCGATGTAAATTCGGAACTTCGCACGTTCTTTATCCGACTCCTTCTTCTTTTTAATTTGTTCTTCAGAACGACGTCTCTTTGGTCGTGTCTCGGGCATTTTTCAAACTTCCCTCTGACGCTTGTCTCTCCTTCACACACACACCCCCTTCATGTGCACGCGCACTAACCCCCAGACCCACCCTCAAATACTTCTTGCCAGTGATTGGCTGGAACACTGTTTGTTAGGTTTCGTAGTCCGGGTAAGACATGATTGTTTTTGTTGCCGTTTGTGGAGCCTGTGGTGTCTACAGAGACCGCGTTTTTTACAGTGTGTTTAGGGGACAGGCAGCTAGCCGATAGTGAGGAGACGTTTGCTGTACGTGACAAAAAATGTTTTGCCCCGACATCGCTTATAGAACCTTTAAATACATATTCCCTAAATCGACCAGAGAGACTCTACATATGGAAATTTGGAGGTTTAGGAAATAACTAAATGTTAATATTCGTGGTAGTTCTATCACAATTTGATTCTTATTCAAGAACAATACAGTATAGCGCACATAGAGAATGCACGCATACACAAACACATATGCTTTTACCTGAAAGAAAATCCTGATTTCTGTCATGCATTTTTCATTCCCACAGCAGCAGAGCAGCAGGTGGTTATTTTATCTAAAATTAGGGTCGCTGCAACTGAAAAAAAAAAAAAACCCTCTAGCACTGGGCTATTATCCAGTGTCCTTTTTCCCTCATTTCATTTTTTTTTTTTTTTTTTTTTTTTGCAATCAGTTCTCTGTTCTTCTATTATCGTCATCATTATAATTAGTGATTGCCCTTGAACGAGGGACATGCCTGTCATTTAAATATGCTTGGCCTTTTAGATAATGTTAAATTTTGATTCCTGGACTGATTAGAGTGGAAAGAGTGCTTGTGAAAGAAAGTGCTGTTGGGAATTGTGACATGACTTTATTCCACAAAGTTTCCCTAGCAGCCAGTAGACAGAGCGAGAGTGTGGAAAACAAACAAACAGAAAAAGAGAAAGAAACCAGTGTATACAATTATTGCCACATTTAGTTTTAGTTACATTATTTTGAGTTATTTTCTAATGTGTTACATTTGTTAAATTCATAGATTATTTTATTAACTTGTTTGCAATTAGCTTATGTTGTTTCTGCTGTTATAAAATGTGATGATTCAGATGTGTAAACGTACAGCATAGAATTTATGCAGCAAAAATGACATTTGGAAAAAAAAAATGAACGTTTCACAAGTTGTTTACAAAAAAAAAACTGACGGTCTTGATGTTGACATGTCAGAGCTCTCAAACAATCTAAGAAATTCTTTTGAAATGCCACAAGGCCACAGTGTTTACATTCTTTTGTAAGTCAACTTTGATAGGTCCTGGTTGTCTCTGCTTATAGAGCATCACTCCGTCATCATTTCAGAGCAAAATAACTACTCATTCCATAAATCACCACGCCTCACTGAAGTCGACTGAAGCCACAATGAAAAATCCTTTTGAGTGACTTCCAAATCTGACGACGGCCATTTGAACTTTTTCCTCCAGTGAATTTTATATAGTAAATGTGCAGGGAAACTTCTTTTCCAAGATTTACTGAGGCTTATATGTAAAACGCATTTGCGGCTGCACAGCTAAAACATTGAGCATCTGGCTCGCTCATAGGCTGTGCTACCGATGAAGTCAAGAATTGCAATTCAATTTCGATAATTTTTCGGTAAGTAGGCCTATTTCTTACAAGGCGTTTCACATGCACCTCATTTGCGTAGGTCTGTGCTCTTTAAATGCTGTAATAACCTAATATAAATAAATCACTGACAAACATGCACATGCTCTTATTATATATAGCCTATAGATCATTTTAGCTGATGTTTTGTATGCTTTATTTTAGCAGCTTGCAAATTATTTATGCTATCTATCAAATTTTGGGGGAAAGTTGTACACCTAATACAAAAATAAATAAAACATCTCCAGTTACTGTAGCTAGCAGAGCGTTCATTTAGTTTGCTATTAAATAAGAGATCTAGAAACGCCTCCCTGCATAAAGCTTTCTTACACAAAAATGTCATAAAATTTTAAAAGGCTTTATTGTCTTATCTGAATGAATAGTCAGGAAGATTTTCACATAGTTTTGAAGCCAATATTCTAGGCTATGTGATAATTTTCAAGTCTTGTGAAGAAATAATTAGTATGGGTTTTATGACCTCATTTCAGTGACAATTGACACTGACATTTCACTTTCACCTTCAGTTTTTTTTTTCACAAACCACGCGTAAACGTCATTATCTCAAAACTAAAAAAAAAACTTTTACATACATGCTGCTGACATATTACTGTAGCAGAGTTTGCGTTAAAACTGTGTAATCAGCCATGAAAATGTCACAAGTATCTGAAAAAAGCATAAATTGTCAGGGCATGTCAGAACACCTCCAGGGCCCAGAAAACACCTCAGACCCCAGAGGGTTAACCTGTAAGTAACAGCAGTGCACACCCTCATCATAGTCTGTATTTACACTGTTCTTGAATGTTGCTGTGTGTTTTTCTGACCGCATTGACTTTTTCGCCTCTTTCTGTTTGAACCGAAGTGAATGAAGTACATTCCTGAAGCTGTAGCTTCACAATCTCCTGATAGCTTTACATAAGACACATCTCTTACATTTAGAACACAGGTCAGCGTGTATATGTGTGTGTTGGAGTGTGGGTGTTTGAGTGTGTTTAAATCAAGATTATTCACCAGCCCACATTGTGACTCATCACTTGTCATCCGACCAGCTCATGTTCCACAAAGAGAGAAAGAGAGTGAGAGAGTAGTGAGTATGTGTGTGTGTAATGGCTTACTGCAGTGGTTCTCAACTGGTTTTGCTTCCAGCTCCTGATTTTACACTGGACATCATCATATTTATCTTTGTTGAGTTGTGATCCTTAATTAAATGTTGTGTGTAGTTTCTTTTACCTTTTTTATATTTTAATGTTCATTTATGGTTTTTGAGGATGATTGCATGCCATGCAAAATTTTGCCATCTGCCCAGTTTAGCTTATTTCACTTCATTTGTGACAAACAAACTGAATGATCTATTCTTGAACATCTAGTCACTCAGTTCCTTTACAGGGATACTCCACTTTTTTTTTTTTTTTTTTGGAAATAGGCTCATTTTACAACTCCCCCAGAGTTAGAGAGTTTTACCGTTTTCGAATCCATTCAGCTGATTTTCTGATATTTATTAGAATATCAGTAACCAGACAGTTTCTGGTCTCATTGACTTCCATAGTATATTTTTTTCCTACTATGGAAGTAAATGAGACCAGAAACTGTCTGGTTACTGATATTCTAATAAATATCAGATATCATATAATCAGCTGAATGGATTTGAAAATGGTAAAACTCAACTATTTAACTTTGAGCCTATTTCAAAAAAAGTGGCGTATCCCTTTAATTATTTTACAAACTTTATGCGTTTTCCATTCTTTTTTTCACAAACTAGATGCCTTGTTCGTTCAGTTTATTCACATACAAAAAATACCTTGTCAATTGAGTTTGTTCATGAATGAGAGATGTCTTGTTTGTTTAGAATATTCGTGAACAAGATGTCTTGTTTCTTGAACAAAATGCCTTGTGTTCATTTCGGACAAAATTATGAGTACATGAAAGCATGAAACGGTATGATATGTTCAAAAGCACTGAATTAGCTTTAAATCATTTTGAATTTCCAGTAATGAACCCAAAATGCTTCAGATTTTGACAAGTTGACGTATGTATTATGATTCAAATCAGTCCTGCAGTGATGTCAGCTGCAGACAAAACCACCGATGATGGTAATTGGGGTTGTTTTCGGTGGCAACAACATGATGATTGCTGCACTCTCTCTTTTTGCTGTCAAAATCTCTGTGCATTTATGGACACATTTGTGTGTGTGTGTGTGTGGGCGTGTGTGTTTGTGTGCATGCCACAGAGAACTGCACATTTGTCAATCACATTTAGATTTTTTTTGTGTTTGTTTTGGCTAAATTATGAAAATGTGTTTGCCAATCTTGTAAATGGGATGGAAGTGAAAACAGAGGGAAATGGCCACAGATTAGTAAAAGCCTAGATATATAAGCATGTGCCCTCTGAGAGCAGTTCAGAGAAAACAACCATATAGAGTTATTTGCCCAACATCTCTGTTTGCTGTTTGCTTGACAGACTTTTGATTGTGGGACAGTTGCTTAGACTGACAGATAGATCTGGGCAAATTTGCATCACAAAATGTTTCTGCCTTTTCACAATGTGCATCATATATGTCTTTATATCTATATGAAGAGTTCAGATGCAAAAGCCTCTAAATGCCATTTGAAATTTTCTTCTAGAATGATCATTTTTATCAAGCTTGTATATTTAAGTTCAGTAATTTCACTTAATCAATTGTCATTTAAGTGAAATTACTGAACTTAAATATACAAGCTTGATAAAAATGGTCATTTTAGAAGAAAATTTCAAATGGCATTTAGAGGCTTTTGCATCTGAACTCTTCATATATTTACTCATATGGCTTAAAAGGGTGGTTTCAACACTGAAGACTGGAGTCACATGGAATAAATTAATTTAAAAATATATAAATATTCAAATAGAAATAAAGTTATTTTAAATTGTAATAATATTTTATAATATTAGTGTTTTCCTGTATTTTTGATAAAATAAATGCAGAATTGGTAAACATAAGAGCCTTTAAAAAATGTTAAAAAAGTAATTTTCTGTTTTTGCTAATGTACAACACATTTATTCATGTTCAACATTCATCTCAACTCATTCTCAACTGATTTTTTTTTTTTTTTTTACTGAGATTTTTTTTTTTTCCCACTTGGAACAGCCTTCTTGTCATATCACTTGTTTTTGGATATTCTTTAATATCTTTTTCATAGCTCCCAGTTTCAGGTTATCGGACCACCACACACACACACACACACACACGCACACACACACCCTCTTGTGTAATTTGTGTAACTGCAGATTTGTATAAAGCATTCATGTGTGATTGCTTGTGCATTGATGATAGAGAACTCTTACTATGACCCTGATGCTGTAAAAGGCTTTGGGCTACAAAATCAATTTCTCCTTATAGTGGTGTGTGTGCGTGTGTGTGAGAGAGAGAGTGAAGTGGTAATGGGGAGGGCCCTGCCAACTAGCTGCATCAATGTGAGTATGTGTGAAAAAGAGAGAATCAGAGATCGAGAGGGCTGGTAGGATGCTGTATTAGCTGCACTTTATTCTTTGGAGCAGAAAATGTAGGCAGGGGCCTGTTTGCCTCCTGCAGGGAATTATCCACATAAAACACAAGACCTTGAGAACTGTGTGCGGATGATAAACAGTTATGGGCAAAAAGGACAGCAGACCTCTGCATAACCTTACACACAGCTCTGTGCAAGAAATATTCAGAAGCATTTCATTGAGAAGCGTGCTGTACTAGACTAATCCCAGTATTAGAGAAATATAGTGGGGTCATCCACGGACCCAGAGAGATTACTGGAGTACGGTAAACTAGGTGTGGGATTTAAGGCTTTTGGAATTGGCATTTGAGCTCATAGCGGCAGCA
This sequence comes from Cyprinella venusta, assembly GCA_038021265.1. Taxonomy (NCBI): domain Eukaryota; kingdom Metazoa; phylum Chordata; class Actinopteri; order Cypriniformes; family Leuciscidae; genus Cyprinella; species Cyprinella venusta. Next base: position 21,474,825 of record CM075867.1, read on the forward strand.
TTCAGGTTGGATTTATTGGATTGTCTTGCGACCCGTAACATCTCTGGTAGTGCCACAGAGGTGCTGACCGTGATGCTGATTCACTGTCTGTGCGAGAAGACACTGTATCTGTCAGCTGCGTTCAATGGTCTTGCTTTACCTCCTGCTTTTGGCATGTGAGGGGAACATAATGAGCACTGTTGGACTAACTTTAAAGCAATGGTGTAACCAAAACAGTGCACGAATTGTAAAAAAAAAAAAATACTTATATGACTTTCATGCAGCGGTGTAAAGTACTTGAGTATTTGTACCAAAAGGATTTTTTTGGTAACATTTTAGACTAGGGGACACATATTCGCTATTAAAGGGTTAATTCACCCCCCAAAAATGAAAATTCTGTCAGTATTTACTCACCTGTATGTTGTTCCAAACCTCTATGTATTTAGGTATGTATGTATGTATTTTTTCCTACTATGGTAGTCAATGGGGAATGAGATCTGTTTGATTAAAACATTCTTCCAAATATCTTCCTTTGTGTATAGCAGACCAAATAAACACATAGAGGTTTGGAACAACATGAGGGTGAGTAAATACTGACAGAATTTTCATTTTTGGGTGAACTAACACTTTAACTAGTAGTTTCCCTCAATAAACTCTTACTGCTTATTGATTGAAATTGGGTAGGGTTAAGGGAACTAGAATATGGTCATGCAGAATAAGGCATGATAAGTAGTAATCAACAGCCAGTATGCTTGTAATAAGCATGCTAATTAGGTACTAGTAAGTATTTGAATGTGTTCCCTAATCTGAAGTGTTACTCTTTTATTATCCTTACAATTTATGTAAGTTAAAATGAATTTTTTGAACATAATAAACAATGTTTGTTACACACTAAAAAAAAATGTTGGGTTATTTTAACCCAATTTTGGGTAAAATATGGACAAACCCAGCCATTTGGGTTAAAAATGTAATTTAAAAATGTAACCCAATGGCTGGGTTTGTCCTTATTTTACCCAAAAATGGGTTAAAACAACCCAGCTTTTTGTAGACTGTATTATTAATATAAATATATTAATTTATTTTCAGATAATTTCATTTATTTTCTTGTCAAGTTAAAGCTGCAGTCCACAGTTTGTCCTCTGTGACGTGATGTAATGATGCAAAGACATGCTCGACTCTCCTGCGTAAATCCAGTACCACTGAAATTAAAAATATTATTACAAGCTTACCCTTTTGAATCGAGCTAAGGCAAGAAGATAGTTTTGAACTCTGGCTGGTTAGGTATTTGCTCAAAAAATATATATTTTGGATAATTTTTAACCCAAAACAGTTACGGACTGGAGCTTTAACAAGTTAACATAATCATATATATATTGCTTATACATTTATTTATTTAACAAGTTATCAATATAACATTTATTTTTTAATAATTGCAACTTTGGTCATTAACCTAAAAGATTTTTTTTTTTTTTTTTTTTTTTTTTTTTTTACTTGAAATACTTAATGGCAGTTAATACGTAAACTTTTTAAGTATATTTTGAGTTGATGCGGTACTTTTAATTGAGTACATTTTGACATGGTACCTTAGAACAGCATGTACCGACTAAGAAAGACTGTTGTATGGGTTTAGAAAGACATGAGGGTAAATGTAAATGATGACACAACGCACATTTCTCAATTATGAACTATTCCTTTAACAATGATGAATGACTTGCCGACAACTACTATTGTGCATTCGTCAAAATGTGACAATCTGTCTCATCCTGTGTTTGTCATTCAATGTTGTTAAAAGTCTGTAGTTGAACGCAGATACATATTCCATGTCCCACACATCTACTGTAACAAAACAGCAAAGACAATAAGATGAGTCGCTGGAGAAAGGTCTTGCAGCAAGAAGTAATTCATTAGTGATTTAACATAACAGAAACAATGCAGTGACACAGATGATTGTTCTGATATTGCCTCTGTGGGGTTAAAGCAATAAGATCTCATTTTATGTGAAATTAAGTTTTTCATTTTGCAGATGAATGCTCTGTTGTGTTATTATGTGTTGTAAAATGCCATTCATCATTACAAAGGAAATGAAGTGATTTATGAAAAGAGGGTTGTTATATATTGAATATTCAAGTATTGTTTGGCATTGTTATTAGTATGCACATGAGCAGACCTCACATTAATATTTGCAGAGTCGTAATGTTCAGCTCAGCTGAGCACAGCATATGCACCAAAACCTCAGGTTAATGTCAGATCATTGTGTGTGTGTGTGAGAGAGAGAGAGAGAGAGAGAGAGAGAGAGAGAGAGAGAGAGAGAGAGAGAGAGAGAGAGAGAGAGAGAGAGAGAGAGAGAGAGAGAGAGAGAGAGAGAGAGAGAGAGAGAGAGAGAGAGAGAGAGAGAGAGAGAGAGAGAGAGAGAAATGCATATTCATATTTTTCAGCAGGATTTGGAAAACAACATAATGAAGTGCCCACTTTACTTTCAGAAGAGTAGGAACACTCTTATATTTTATTTTCTCTTCATCATCTTTTGTCTTTCTTTTTTCTTTGTCTTCTGTTCGTCTATTACTCACTTTTTTCTCTCCCTCAGCTGTTGTATTAGAAACACCCTCCCAGGTGCATTTTTTTAATGATATTTACTGACAAGGTAATATAACAATATAGCATTATAAATGTGCATTATTATTTATTTATTTATTTATTTATTTTGTACAAAATGAAAATATGAAAAACTTTATTAGAATTGCTATGTTAATAACTATGGAACTTTCTTCATTTATTTTTCTTTCAGTCTTTTTTCTGTTCTCTTTTTAAGACCTTTTCATGTTATAAATTAGAGCTGCCAAGTTTTGTTTTATATTACATACATTAAAAAGATTTACCATTTATACTGATTGCTGCAGCAACAATATTTAATACATATTATGTTTTTTTTTCTCTCATTTTTAAAAAGGGTCTAATATGTAAGGGATATTATTATAAATAAATTAGATAATAAAATATATGAATAATATAATACTATTGTTTTTCAATAGTATTAATTATACTGTATTAAATTATTATTGTTGTGGATATCGTTGTAATTCTTCTACATTTTGGCTTCCAAAATCATGAGATGAATTGCATTGATAGTTCTATTGGCATCCATAAATTATTCTTTTACATTTGTTACCGTGTCTGTTTTCTTTAGATGCTGCCTTTCCTTGGTCCTTTGGCTTGTCATAGTGACTGAGTTTACAGCATGTCTGTCTGTCTTCTCGCATTACATCTCTCTATCTCCAGATGTGCACTGACCCCTTTGTATGTGTTTATTAGCGTAAGTGTATAGACGACAGTAGGAATAGTGACTGAATTGGTGAATTCTGATCCAATTACTGGGAGATTTGTTGAGTCAACCCTATTTCAAAGCAAGCATTCTGATCTGCCGTGTCACTGAAAAACAACTAAACAATGTAGTATTATGTAAATGATGTATTTATTCAACAACTCTTTGAACAAGAAGTTAATGACTTTAAAATAAGTCATGTGTTTGGAGCGAGTAAAGAGGATTTTCATTTTTGGCTGAACTCTTCCTTAATGAAATGCTTTTTAATCTTTTTCCCTTCTTTTTATTTTTATCCCTGCCTAACTCAACCATTCTCGCTTTAGAGTTTACACGTTTCTCTCTTTCTGTTAGGCATTTCTTGCATATCCCAGAAACCATTTTCTACATGGCTTACAGGGGAAGTAATTGATTTTAGAGCAGATGGAACAAATTGTTCATTTTGAGCAGGATTCTCACACTAGCTCCAAAGAGAGAACCAGTGAGAGATAAGGAGTGAATTGAGAAGGAGTGTGAAAAACTCAAATATGTTCACAGCTTCATCCCTGTTCTGCTGACCCTCATCTACAATCATCACATGAGCCCAGCGGTGGTCGTGCCAATAGGATCATTATCAAATCACATATGTCCCTGTAGAACTCATCTGATCACTTGCAATTTGGAAAAACTTGTTGTTTTTTCTCCCACTCGTCCTGTCATCCTTCCTTGTTTTCCTTTGTCCTTTTTTATAGGGTGGAGTGAAGGCACCCCACTCTAGGCTAATTGCAGCCTTTTTTTCTGTCCCAAACTGAGTGACACAGTAAGTGTGCCCTGAAACCAAAACCTTTTGGGATGATCAGGTCTGTGAGACAGTGAGACAGAGCGATAATGAAAATAGTTTTGACGTTATATGCTAATGGTGTGACAGTGATCCGGAAGGCCTGTGTCTGGGACACGCAGGTGTGCTCACGGAAAGATAAGTGCTAAAATAAGAAGAGAAAGGAAAATAGTCAAAACTATGGACAGATGAAAAGGAACTTAATATTGTTTTTTTATTGATTTTTAAATAACACGCGCCATATAATGCAATTTCCCTACTTTGAGCGATGCAATAAGTGACATTTCTAATTCTGAAGTGTTTTGCTGGGCATGAACACAACAATTAGTCTTGATTTATCACGACGTGTGTGCTTTTTCGGGTGAGTCGGTGTGAACTGTGGCACTAATGGAGTCTCTCGAATGCACACATCAAGAAGCCGTGCATAAAAGGCCAGCACCCAAGGTCAGGATATTCTTTAAATAATACATTCGATTTTGGTTTGTTTTTCAACAAACCCCATCGTATACCCCCAGAACTCATGAGTAGCATCAGACTATTATGTGATACTTTTGCATCTATGCTGGTCGCTATTCACCGTGTTCCCAATTATTATGCTAGTGAAATCTCAATAGAATTTCAGTGGAATAAACATTCAGATTTTAGTTTTTCAAAGAAAGTGTTTGTTTTATTTCTCATATCTTTTTAGATAACTGGTATCAGTCTCAGACAGGTTTGTTAAATAGTGTTAAATAGTTTAAATAGTTAAATAGTAACATAGAGGAACTTTTCTTAAACTCTCAAAGAACTATGTTTGAATATGTGAAGAGTTCAGATGCAAAAGCCTCTAAATGCCATTTGAAATTTTCTTCTAAAATGACCATTTTTATCAAGCTTGTATATTTAAGTTCAGTAATTTCACTTAAATGACAATTAATAGGTAATCTTCATTGCCATTTAAGTGAAATTACTGAACTTAAATATACAAGCTTGATAAAAATGATCATTCTAGACGAAAATTTCAAATGGCACTTAGAGGCTTTTGCATCTGAACTCTTCATGTCTACATCTATTTGAGTGAACATCATTATTATTATATTCATTGTACTCATCCTTATTGAAATTAGTTTTATATTTTATATATATATTTATACAAAGTACACTTGTGCTTTTGACTTTTTTCTCATTTTCATACACTTGCTTATCTTCAAATCAAATCTTGCAATGTGATTTAAGTCAGAACAAGTTATTTTGTTTCAGGTATTTACACTTTTTTATTGAAGAATTCTTTAAATGCCTATGGAGAAAATGAATGGGGGGAAATTGAAAGATGTCACTGCAGTCTATTAAACATAAATTGAAGTCAGTCAGAAACTATTTGGATGTCACATTGTGCCACAAGAAAAAAATATGTGACACTGCAAATTACAGTTATTCTCCAGTGTAGATGTTTTCATTGACTTTTGTACATGTTTGGAAAGTGGGCAACAGAATTGTTTTATTTTGTTTTATTTTAACGTGCTCTCGTGTATTGAGGCTGACAAGCCAATAATAATTTGCTCAAGGGCTATTAATCACTCTTAGACACCCCTGACCCCTCCCCCATTTCTTCCATCTCTCTTCATTGCGTGACTTTCATTGGCTCGTCCCCTTAAGCTCAATCATCTTGCCTTCATTTAATCTCGTCCTCATTAAATTGAGCGTGGTGAACAAACACTGCTATTTACTGCTCCATCAAGCGCCGGTTCCCGAAAATATGTGGCCTGGAGCAGACAAGGGACAGATATAATGCAAGGAAGTAGAAGTGAGGGAAGGAGTGAGAGACAGAAGGGGTTTTATATCTCTACTGTTATTATGGTGATCGGTCTTTAATTTGTCACCCCAATGCAGCTGCCTGACTGTCCGTTGTCACGGGAACAAGCCATTCTGCCCCTGAGGGTAATTAAGACAGTACATACAGGACGAAAAATGCTGGAAAAAAAAATAGTCAAAACAAGAGAAGTAATATGGGAAAATAGATGAGCTAGAGCACAGAACTCATGTACACAGATAAAAATTTAAAGAGGTGGTTCAGGATTTTGGACATCAAGCCTAATTTCCAAGTTAGCCTTAGTGTTATATATATATATATATATATATATATATATATATATATATATATATATATATATATATATATATATATATATATATATATGTATATAATGGTGGAGAGAGTTTGCCGGTGCTAGGCTAGCGCGAGTCTATGGTAACTGCTAGCCTGCCATTAAAAACAGTTTTACCCACTCCACAGAACAACAAAAGCAAATAAATGTTAACGCCAGATTATGTAAATGAGAGAATAATGTTAAAAAGTACTCTGCATCGTTTCCAACGATTTAATAGTAATATAGTGAAGTATATAGGTATATATATATATATACCAAAACAATGTTGTCCAAACAATATATATATATATATATATATATATATATATATATATATATATATATATATATATTGTATAGTACACTACCACATAAAGTTTGTAAAAAAAAAAAAAAAAAAAATCTTACCCCCAACAAGGCTCCAGTTAAAACAGTAACAATATTAATATTTTTCTTTAAATTGCCACACCTTTTATATAAAGGTATTTGTTACTTTTTTGACCAATTTAATGCATCCTTGCTGAATTAGACTATTCATTTATTTAAAAAAAATAATGATATTACTTACCTCAAACTTTCGAATGGTGGCTTAGTAATAATTTGAATGGAAAAATAGTTACATTCTTGTCCATCCTTCAATGTAACTCTGTGGGACTTTTTTCCACCCATTTTCCAGGCAAAAATTTCTAATACACCTCTTCTGAACAAACTGCTTGTTTTGAGGTATTATTCATGTCTGTAGCACATGTTAAAAGTATAGCCATAATAACAGAGAGACTTGCTGCAGCAGGCACCACTACTAACAGTTACAATTATGATCCACAAAATAATAGAACATGCCTAAAATGTAATGCATAATCACCATAGACCTGTTATGTCTGTCAATCATGTGCATTAGAGAAGGCAAAAAAAAAATAAATAAATAATAAAAATTGAACAATAGAGAAGAGCATGCCTATCTCAGATAACTGGCAGTCATCATGGGCCGCAGTATGCAAATTGCCTCTCGCCCTTTATTCTAATTGTCAGGCATTCAGTGTGAAAGGAACCATAAAATGTCACCCTGCAAAAATGCAATAGCAGACCAATCGAATGTGTCGCCCTGGGTCAGCAGTCCTATCTGGGCGAGACAAAGCTTTTTTCCCCACTGATACTGGAACAGCTGGAGGATCTTCTAGCTGCCAGCTCCCTCCGTTCTGTAACGCACACCTGTGTCCTCCTATTGTCTATATTATTAAAGACCTACATAAGCCGTGCGCCGTCAGGGTCACGTGTCTCCATTCACACTCTCTTTACAGCGTCCTCGCATTCTCGTGCGCACCGTCTGGCAGATGTGTGCGGCGCAGCCAGAGGGCTTTCAGCGGTGGAGGAACTTATTTGTCAGAGCAGGTTTGGGTGCAGGCATTAACACCTGGATCCTCTGGCTCGGCAGAATGTGCGCAGCTTAATGAGAGATCATAATTAAAAGCGATAGCCCGGATGCCGCAGGCCCCGGCTCAACGCCGCCAACTCGAATCGGCAGAAATGCGCGGTAGACGACACGGTCCAGAAAAATCATGTTACCTGCTGACATTTCGTAAGCTGAACGCCTCAGCTCACTGAGATCTTCATAACCGCTCTTGCCCCTTTCATTGAAAGTTCTTTAAAAAGAGCTTTAGCTTGGGATCTGGCATGAGGGACATGCCCAGGGTGCCAACATCCTCATCTGCACAATTATTCTTACCCAGGAAAATCACAATGAAAGGCTCACATTAAAAGAGAAAAACATTCAAAGAATCAAGCTGACAGCTTCCCACACACCCTCATTTTCACTCTGCCCTTGAGCCTGTGAGTCTGGATACCAAACCGAAAGTCCTTGAGTTGAATAATTCACAGTATAGTGGGGAGAAGATGTGAGAAAGATTGCTTATTCACAATCAATTAATCAGAGTGGATTTGCTGGAGGTCGGCTGGCCACATCCGCATAAGTATTAATGTTTTACATACAAATGTTTTACATACAAGGTCAATAGACTCTGATGTGCTGACGTTAGAGGGTTTCACACATTTACAAAAGTTGAATATTTATGGCTGTTGCTCTTTTTAAACACTGCTGCAGTAACCTTTTTATTCAGTTTTCCACCGTCTCTGACTTAAATAGATTTCATAGTATGTACTCAATATGTCTAATTCTTCTGTTGATTGAATACGTTTTGTTGGTTTACAATACAGTTCAAAAGTGGTGGATCAGTAAGATTTTTTTTTTATTGTTTTTGAAAGAAGTACCAAGGCTGCATTTATTTGATCAGAAGTACAGTAAAACAGTAATATTATGTTATGTAATTTATTACAATATAATGGAACTGTTTTCTATTTGAATGTATATAAAATATTTCCTGTGATGCCAAAGCATCCAGTAACCCAGTCTTCAGTGTCACGTGATCCTTCCGAAATCATTCCAATATGATGATTTGGTGCTCAAGAAAATGTCTTATTTCAAATGTCAGTGTATTACTTGGCATTGTCTTTTGACCTATAAAGTGTTAAGTTTAATATAACGACGAGGAACAACTTTCGTTGAACTTACAACACTTATGCATATAATATATTTATAACGCAGTAAGTGACATGTTGAGCTACGCATAGTTGTCAACCGAACTCAACTGCACGCACGCTGGAAGAAGTAAAATAATGAGTGTTTCTTCTTTTACGTGGTCCTCCATGAGTGTGAGTGTGTGACCAAAGGAGAAAGCACAAAGACCACAGGGTTTTCATTGCATCCCATCTTCTTGGTGACCATCGGAACCAGCTGATAAAATAAACTTTTGCCAAATCCCGTATGAAGGACGGCAAACAAATCTTTCCGATCGACAAACGCCTTGAATGCAGTTCTCTGTTCGTCTTTTAAAATGAATGCGCTGTTGTTTTCTTTTACAACAGACGCAATAGTGGAATCTATACAGCTCAATTCTCCAGCTGCAGACATCTTTGAGGGAAACCAGTTCAACCCAAGCGCTCTTCGATAACATGATGATTACGTAACTGCAGATCATCTGTCCCGACTAATTCTGAACCGATCATAAATAACTCCTCAATGGATCGAGTCCAGACCGAACTTCCCGACCAACAAATGATGTTGGCGGGGTTCGGGCTGGTATCCAGGCTAGTGTTTTATAATGACCGTGCTGAATGTCATATGGTGACTGTGAGACATGTAACACCTCACTTACTGTACATGATGTTATGGTGAAATTTGTTATTTTTGTGTTAACTCAGGTATATTTTGACAAAAAAAAAAAATCATAACACTTCCTTAAACAGTACAGTTTTTACAGTGTACTTACAGTGTACTTACCTAGAAAGTACTGTTAATATAAGGTAAGTACATGGAACAGGGGCAGGTTTAAGGGTAGGTTCAGGGTTAGTACTAGTTATTACCTAGTAATTTTAGTTACTAAAATAAGTACATAGTATTTACATGGGTAACTGGACTGTAAAAGGAAGCGTTACCAAAAAAAAAAAACAAAGCACTGTCTGTTACTTTAATTCAGTGTAAGCAGGGCAGCAAAAATAGACTCTGCGGCAAAACAATCACGGCATTGCCACCTCTGCTCTGCTCCTGCTCCGCACTGCCGTGCTGTCCTGCCGTCCACTGTGAATGCTCTAATCTGTTCAAATGGGCGCTCAAAAAATATGCGCTGCTTATGCGTCCATTGTGAAACAGGCCCTAAAAAAACTATCCAGCTCACAGCATTGTAACCCCGTCACTGCTTTCAGTTTGAATTTGACAATTTCTCAGCACCAGTGGCCTTATGGGGCAAAAGTTTCTATGTATTGTACGTTTCAAAATCTCAGCAAATGCTGTATGTTCGGCTACTGTGTCACGGATATTGGGTATGATTGCAGGGAAGTTTGCACATTGAGATACAGGGCCAGTCCTGATTTTCTTCTTCTTCTTTTTTTTTTTTTTTACATTTCCTGCGACCAATAATCAATTCACTACATAAACATTGCAGTACGTTACTTGAATTGATTTATCTTTGAGTGGTGATGTCAGACTCGACAGGCAAACACTGTTGGGTGAGCTATATTCCAGTGAATTAGTTTTATTTGTATGATGTACTTTAAGAGTTATTTTTATCCAGATCACCTGAAGAAAAAGATAGTCATTGTTTATATATATATATATATATATATATATATATATATATATATATATATATAATTGTTTTAATTTTATAGATAGGAAGAGCGAGACAAGAAATGATATAGAAGGAGATTGGGAAATGATGTATGCCAGACTCCAATTACAAGGTTACTCTTTAGTCGCTTTAGATAAGCATAAATGTAAATGTAAGTGAATACTATATTAATGTACCATGGTATTTACATGATAGACTAAGGCCATTATAAAGAATACTACGGTACTGCATGCTAACACAAATAACATGGTGATTTATTCATTTTAATTAAAGACACAACTTGACGTGCAGGTGTACATGCACGCTCAGCTGTGTGTGAGAAGTCAGTGTGAAGTAAAATGTGCATTTCCAAATCATGGTATGTTAATTTACAATGCTCTCTATATTAGTGCTGAGCTAAGGCACACACAGACACACGGTAACAGGGCTCATTATTTTACCTATATAAAAATGATTTATGACAGCCTAAACCTAACCCTTCACGTAATCCCACATCAATCCCACCGATATTACGGCTAATACAAATAATCAATAGAAACGTTTTGTAGCTCAAAGTTTGCTCTTTCATTGCTCATGAGATTAACTGAGTTCTCAATTTATTTTCATTGAAATAAAAATCACAATATTTTTGCTAAAATTAATTAGAACTGATAGAAATAGACATAAATGAGACAATGTTTGACATGAAAGAATGGAGAGTTTTGGGATATAAAATGAGAGTGAATAGATCATTTAGTCTTGGATAATTTTAATTTTAATAAGAAATGTTTGACTTCATGTTGAGAGATCTGACCTTTGATTGCAGACTGAACATCTAAACATGGCTTGAGATATTTTTGAAATCTCTTCTGAAACACGTTAGGAGAGACATGTGAGATTATATACTGGAGCCCTTTTCTCAGTAGAAATAAAGCTGGCTGCTTTTCAATTTGCTCACTGTATTGTCAAATTGATCATTTTTTTCTTTTTTATAGGTGGTGCGTGGTATGTTTCATATTTCCTAAATCTATGAAGTGGGGAACATGATTATGAATTCTCAGATTTAGCAGTGTTTTTGTTTGTGTTTTGATTGATTGTTTGAGCACTGACTGACAGCATCCTTCACACAAACACCAGTGAAATATTACCAGATGCAATCAGACTCACACTGTTATACAATCTCTCTGTTTCACACACAAAGATATTCACACATTTGACTGGGGGATACCCACTAAAAACAGCTTGGTCTACATTAGCATGGCTACATTAACGCCAATGTTTTAAAATTAGCAGCACTGGAAAGAGTTGTTTGCAGGAGAGAAGGAAAACAAATGAAATGTGCTTTGCTTCTCTCTAGCAATAGATTTTTATGTTTAGCTTCATAAGGTTTCATGAGAGAATAGTTTAGACAGATTCTCTCCCTCTCTGCAAAACCCTCTTACATGCAATTATTCTGTCAATAATTCTATCCCTTTTGACTGACTCATTTCTCTTGCTGTGAACACTCGGTAAATTGTCATGTTGTTCATCAACATCATTTTCTTTTTATATCAATGGAGGGAGTCTTTAGCTCTGTAGGGAATTCAACAACTCATTTTTATCACTGTGAATGGCTCCTTAGCACAGTTGTGTGATAATTGTAATGAAAATCTTCTTTGTCACTCTGAATACGGTATGTGCATTTGAGAGAGAGTAAAAAAAAAACGAAATTTTATATAAAGGAAAAGAAAATTGTAACCATAAGAAAAGAATAGTTTTCATAAATAATTGACTTCTTCATATGCTCTGTCAAAGTTTGGGGTCTGTAAGATATTTTAATAGATAGAAACTGGGATTCGCTCCGGCCTTATGACCCTAGAAGACCACATATATATATATATATATATATATATATATATATATATATATATATATATATATATATATATATATACTATATACTTGTATACTTATATAAGTATATATTATATACTTGTTTATTTCATTGGATCTTTAATGAAGCAGCGATGAAGATTTTGTTGATTTTACACAAATGTATTTCAGGAAAATATAAAAGGAGAAATTAAATATACCAGAATGAGTCATGAAACATCACCTTACCTGTGTGCGTGTTTGTGGCTTTTATGGCATGGAGACCAATAGAACTCTTCCGTTCAATCTCTCTCTCCTTCTCAACCTGAGTCACCACGTCAAACCTGTTGAAGTCTTTTTCTGACTCATCTCTCTCTTTCACCTCCTGCCTCAGTGATACTCTGAGTTTTACCTCTGCTCCTCCATCCCGTCATTTCAGGGTCTGAGTCACCAGTCTTTATATTCAACATCTCTTAACTCACTCCATCCTTATTTTCATCCTCCATCGATCATATATCTCTCTGTTTAGCCTTGTTTCACAATGTAGACATCTATCTAGTGCCCTCTTCACCACTAAAACATCAGTGGACATTTTGAACCTCGTAAAGCCTTGGATGTAGCTATAAATGTAGTTCATCAAAAGAGAAAGTTCTCAGTGATCATTTACTTACCCTCATGTCTTTCCAAACCTATATGCCTTTCTTTTCTATTTAGTTCATATAGCCTTGATATGAAAAATTATATGTTGACTTTAATTAAATTTTTTATGTAAACATGTTCCACATAACTGGGTTATGTTTTACAAACATGATTTGTTCATGTAACTTCAACGTCATGGACTTCATGGTCATTTTAAGCGACCCAATTTAACTCTGAGCTGAATGTTAAATGAACACTGAAGCAGTGTTAAAGTTAATGAGATAATTAAGTGAATAATTGAGTGACGATTGAGCATTACAAGACACCTGATGTTAACAAGCAAAATCATTGAAGGAGAAATCTAGAATTTTAAGTCACCATTGTGGTGATCAGTGTTTTATTTGGGCTCTTGACCCTTACATCATTAACTTTAGATTTTGTTTGGCTGCTGTACATGAGTTATAACAGCCAGATGAACAAATATAAAAGGTGAACTGATGGTGTTTGGTTGTGTTTTAACATAATTATTATTTCACAATCATTTGACCCGAACTCATATAGTAAATATTACCTTATGAATTTAAGAAACACTATCATTGTAGAGCATATCATTTTTAGCCTTTTCAATGAAATGCAAATGATCAAATCAATAATAATAATAATAATAAGAAGAAGAAGAAGAAGAACTTCTAAAAACAATTGTATGCAGGCACACACAGACCTCAACACTTATCGTAGAAAGAAAATCTCAGCAATGGTGACAAACAGATCACCTCTGGCTCATAAGCTCATTATTTATTCATGCATGCATGATGGGAGCCATGAATCAGTTTTGATTGGTGGCATCCAGAATGCACTGCCACATGCTTTATAATTGTCACCATTGTTGAGATTCACAGTCTGATTCTTGATATCTATGTGTGCCTACATTAACTACTTTTTTCCTTAGAAGTTTCTTTTTGATTGATTTGATAATTTGGATTTCTTTGAAAAGGTTAAACTGTATGCTCTACAATGGCGCTGCTGCAATAACCCATGAGGTAAACTTAAAAAGTTAATTAAAGCCAACATATATATATTTTTTTGAGTGTGTTGAAGTTACATAAACAAATTATGTATGTTTAATGTAACCCATTTATGTGGAACCTGTTGACATAAAAAAGTTAATTTATGGAACCCTTTTACATAAAGTTAATTAAAGCCAACATATCATTTTTTTAAGTTTATTAGGATTTTTTTCAGTATTTTGTATACAATAAAAGTTTGTATACACAAAATGTTAGTCTGAGGCTGCCAATCTTGAAAATGACAAGACATTTAATGATCTCATTCTCATTCAAGTCAAATTTCATTTGTATCTTTTCATGTGTTTTTAAATATGGTGTGTCATACCAAGTTTGACAACAATGTTGCCAATTATCATTAGATCTTGTGTGTTTAGTAACTGATTTAAACACTTTTGAGGATTTGAGTATTATGACATAGGGGCACTTTTTTATTATTTTTTATTTATTTATTTATTTTTGGGACAGAGCTTTTCCATGACTTTAGGAGATGGGGAATATAGATCAGAAGTCATATTGACCTCTTTTCTCTAATACTTTAATTGTTTTTAACAGTTTAATTTAATTGAACTCTAAGAGCATTTACTTCTATTATATGGAAAAATAGTGTAGACATCTTGCCTAACATGTTTTACTGTAGATACGAAATAATGACAATCATTCAAGTTTGAAATGAGAAAATTCTTCTTATTATTATTTCTTTTGGGGTGTCCAACTGTCCCTTTAAGTAGCATACAAAAGTAGCTTGATCATTAATATGGCCAATATGGATTAATGACAGTACTATATGAGTTTATTTCTTCATTTGATTACTGTTAGATTGTGACACTGGTAAAGATAACCAAGACTTCAGAAAGACTAAAACACACTTTTTGGTGCACAGGAAAAATTCGCTAAGGTAATGTTTTACAGAGGCCCTATTGCTATTTTGAGCCTGTGGTTTATCTGCTAGTTGATGTTCATCTTAATAACAAGCCTAAGTGCAGTCGATATATAGTTTGTGGTTTAATCTTGGGAAGTCGTGCATTGGTCTATGTGTGTGCTCTGCTCTCTGTGTCCACCCCAGGCACTATTGAACATAGTAATTCCTGTACATGTGGGTTGAATGCCCATGTTTGTAAACACAATTTAACTAAGTGCAGTTAAGAGTCAATCAAGCATGCAGAACAATTACACCTATGACCAATCCCCCTTAAACTTACACACACACAAACACTTCCTTTAACGAACCGTCCTTTCTTGAGTGTCCATCATCACTAACCACTGTCTGTGTTAAATCCCTTGATGTTTTATTAGTGATTGTAGGGGTTTGTTCTACAACGTTCTGTCTTTTTCCTTCCTTTGAACTGAGGATGATCATATAGGCCAATAGAAGTCTATGTCTATGACCGATTGCTCTATTCCTGTTGTTTAAAGCTTCTGTATAGCATGCATAAAATGTCTCTGCTTCCTGGCAGATATCACTGAAATATATTAGATGTCCTTAGAAATCACACCTTTCTCTGTGACAGCTTTAAAAAAAAATCTGAGCATGGCCCACGCATGTTACCCAAAAAAACCCTGGAGGCACCTCTCTACCTGTCAGTCATTGTGTATGTTTGGTTATATTGACACGTCTCTGGACAGTGGTGTTTCGGAGAGAGACTGTATAGTTGAAGTTATTATTGTTTTGTATACTCTGCTGGTTTTTGAGCCTGTGAGTGTTTGCATTGAAAACAAAGATCACATTTATGCATTCAGTTGGCATTTAATGTAAAGGCTGGATACGAGAATACATGCTGTTTGTTTTCAACTAAACTACTGCTGTGCATTTATATTTGTGCTTATAGTTGTAGGCCTGTAATATGTGGGATACACTATAGTTCAAAAGTTTGGTGTAATTTTATGTTTTTAAATATATATATTTTTTTCAAAGAATTCTCTCATGGCTGCATTTATTCAAATACAGTACAAACAGGAATATTGTGAAATATCATTACTGTTACAATGGAGGCTCCCGCTCTGTCTCCTCTCCGCCACCAGAGGGAGCCTTCACCAGAGTACTGATCATTGGCTACAAACTCAAATTCCCATCATGCCGCTTACCTGGGACTGATTGCGTCACACACCTGCACGTCATTAACACACACACATAAAAGCCACGTCCACACACCACACCAGTGCGAAGTCTTGATTTGCCCCGGTGATCATTTCTGAGCGTTTGTATCCTGATTCTGGTTTTCTGGTTTTGGACTTTGGACTGTTTGATTATTCTACGACTGATATCTGCCTGGCCTGAACTTGGACTGTTTATTGACTACGATTATTGCTGCCTGCCCTGATCTTTGCCTGTCTCCTGTTTATCCTGTTGTCTGCTCTGCATTGCCCTGTCTGCCTCGTTTTGACCCTGCCTGTACGACCTCGTTTAATAAAAGCTGCAAATGGATTCCTCTGTGCTTCGTGAATCATTACAGAAGACTTCGCCACTAAACAATCCAGCAGCCGTCATGGAACTCACGTCTGAACTCACCTCCCAAGCTTCTCGTTTGGATTTACATCACCATCAGCTCAGTCACCTGACCACGCTCACTGAACAGCTCGTACAGGGTATGCAGGAGCTTCGCACTGCTGTGGGTATTGTGCCTAACGCACCTGCTACACCCACACCACCACCGAGTGTTCCCACCGAAGCCGTGAGTACTGCAGTAAATCCCCGACTCGCATTTCCTGACAAATTCGACGGTAATCCGACTAAATGCAAGGGATTTCTTTTGCAATGCACACTCTTTGTCGACCAGCAACCGACATTGTACTCCACTCAAGCCAGTCGCATTGCATTTGTTTGTTCCCTGCTCACGGGCAAAGCATTGGAGTGGGCTACGGCAGTCTGGAAACCAGAGGGGTCTTCATTTACCACATTTCAAGAATTCCTTCAACAGTTTCGTCAAGTCTTAGAACACTCTTCTGAGAAAGGGAACGCCGGAGAGCAGCTTCTAAATCTCACCCAGGGAAAGAGTACCGCCGCCGAGTATGCACTCACGTTTCGCACTCTCGCTGCACAGACGAACTGGGTCGAAGACACCTTAAAGACGCTGTTCAGGAAGGGACTCTCTATTGAACTTCAATCTGAATTAGCCTGTCGAGATGAAGGAAAGAGCTTGAACGAGTATGTAAGTCTGGCCATTCAAGTCGATAATCTCGTGCGTTCCAGACGCATCACCCGGGCACCTATCCGTCAATCACTCGAGGCAGCTCCCGCTCACGAACCTATGCAGATCGGTTTCACGCACATCACTCCAGAAGAACGGGAACGCAGACTGCAACACCGTCTCTGTATGTACTGTGGTCAATCCGGCCATATGAAGCTCTCCTGTCCAGTCCGACCACCAACTCGCACTCTTGCGGTGAGTTCTGTAACTCAATATCAAAGATCTCCATCCAGTTTCACTCTTCCCATTCGTTTCACTATACAAAACCAATGTATTGAAGCCACAGCCCTCATAGACTCTGGAGCCGCTGGAAATTTCATTTCTCAAACATTCGCCAATCAGATCAAACTCAAACTTAATCCTTGTCACTCTTTTTTGTCAGTGGAGGCGCTAGATGGTCATCCCATTGGAGACGGCAAAATCCAGTTCGAAACGGAGAAGGTTCAAATGCAGATCGGTTCTCTTCATTCTGAGCAGATCAAATTTTATGTCATTCACGCTCCACATCACTCTATCATCCTCGGCCACCCTTGGTTGCACACTCACAATCCACACATTTCCTGGAAGGAGGGACAAATCATCCGTTGGAGTGAAGCCTGTAACAACCATTGTTTGTCTAAAGTCAAAAGAGTAACCTGTTCCAAACCAGAACCAGACACCCAAAACCATGAGCTAGGAGAGCTACCGGCAGTCTATTCCGACCTCACAGAAGCCTTCAGTAAAGAAAAAGCTTCTCAACTTCCCGAACATCGTCCAACAGACTGTGCCATTGAGTTAATGCCCGGCGCCACACCCCCTAAAGGCAGAATCTTTCCCCTATCAAAGCCTGAGTCTGAAGCCATGAAAAAGTACATTGAAGAAGAGACAGCCAAAGGGTTCATTCGACCTTCCACCTCACCAGCCGCTGCGGGGTTTTTCTTCGTCAAGAAGAAGGATGGAGGACTCAGGCCTTGCATTGACTATCGCGGGTTAAATGAGATCACCATCAAGTATCGTTACCCCTTACCTCTGGTGCCAGCCGCACTAGAGCAGCTGAGACAGGCGCAATACTACACCAAGCTCGATCTGCGCAATGCATATAACCTGATCCGCATTCGAGAGGGGGATGAATGGAAAACAGCCTTCTCCACCACTAGTGGGCACTATGAATATCTGGTCATGCCTTTCGGCTTATCTAACAGTCCTTCCGTCTTTCAGGCCTTTATGAACGATGTGTTTCGTGACATGCTGGACAAATGGGTAATCGTGTACATCGATGACATCCTGATTTACTCAAACTCACTGGAGGAACACATCCAACACGTCAGATCCGTACTTCAACGCTTGATTCAGTTCCAGTTGTATGCCAAGATCGAGAAGTGTGAGTTTCATCAAACTAGCGTTTCATTTCTGGGTTACATCATCAGCCAGGAAGGAGTGGCCATGGACGACAAAAAGGTGAAAGGAGTGCTGGATTGGCCATTACCTCAGACAGTCAAAGAATTACAGAGATTCCTGGGATTCGCTAACTTTTATCGAAGATTTATTAGAAACTTCAGTCTCATTGCCGCTCCACTAACAGCTTTAACCAAACGCCATTGCTCTCGAATTGCCTGGAACCCCGAAGCACAGCAGGCTTTTCAGGAGTTGAAAACCCGATTTACTACTGCACCCATCCTACGTCATCCCGATCCAGAGCGTCAGTTCATTGTGGAGGTAGATGCTTCGAACACAGGAGTGGGGGCCATATTATCTCAACGACAGGGAAACCCAGCCAAAATGTACCCGTGTGCTTTCTTCTCCCGCAAGCTTTCTCCAGCCGAGCGGAATTATGATGTGGGGAATCGCGAACTGCTAGCTATGAAACTGGCTCTAGAGGAATGGCGACACTGGCTGGAGGGAGCTTCAGAACCATTCATTATTCTCACAGACCATAAAAACCTTGAGTATCTCCGATCCGCCAAACGTCTCAACCCTCGTCAAGCAAGATGGGCACTGTTCTTTACACGTTTCAACTTCACTGTCACTTACCGCCCAGGCACCAAGAACGTCAAAGCCGATGCCCTCTCTCGTCAAACAGAAGAAGCAGTCCACAAAGATAACCCCGAAAACATCATCCACGAGAACCTCTTAGTAGCTCCAGTCCAGTGGGATATCATAACCGAAATCCAACAGGCCAATCTTCAGACTCCAACCCCCAGCAACTGTCCAGCCAATCTCCTCTTTGTCCCTGAAGCACTACGATCTCGCCTCATCGATCAGGTCCATTCCACACCAAGCTCCGGTCATCCTGGTATCTCTGCCACAATCCAACTACTGCAGAATCGATTTTGGTGGCCTACTCTCTCATCCGACACCATCAAATATGTCCAGAACTGTATCAATTGTCAAACTTCCAAATCCACCCGTAAACTACCAGCAGGCCTTCTTTGTCCCCTTCCAACACCTCAACGACCCTGGTCACACATTGCCGTAGACTTCATCACAGATCTCCCCAATTCTCAAGGACACACGACAATTCTCACCATTGTGGATCGATTCTCCAAAGCCTGCCGTCTCATTCCCCTCACTAAACTTCCCACTGCCTTCGAAACAGCTGAACTACTATGCAACCAAGTTTTCAGATTTTACGGACTACCTGAGGATATAGTATCTGACAGAGGACCTCAGTTTACTTCCAGAGTCTGGTCCGCATTCTTCAAACATTTAAACGTGAACATCAGCCTCACTTCCGGTTATCACCCTCAGTCCAATGGTCAGACCGAACGTCTTAATCAAGATATCATCCGCTTCCTAAGAACATACTGCCAGCAACACCAACAGGATTGGAGCAGATATTTATTCTGGGCTGAGTATGCTCAAAATTCGTTGGTCAAACCTGCTACTGGTATCACCCCCTTCAAATGTATACTGGGTTTTCAGCCTCCTCTCTTCCCATGGTCCGGTGAGCCCACTGAACTTCCATCCGTTACAGAATGGTTACACAAAAGTGAAGAGGTTTGGGATCAAGCACACACTCATCTGAGGCATGCTGTCAGGCGTCAGGAACACCAGGCCAACCGTCGTCGTCGCCCAGCTCCAGAATACCAGAGTGGTCAATGGGTATGGCTATCAACCAGAGACTTACGCCTCAAACTTCCATGTCGCAAACTCAGTCCCAGGTATGTTGGTCCGTTCCAAATTATAAGACAAATATCACCTGTTTCATTCCGTTTAGACCTGCCCGCTAACTATCGTATCTCTCCCACTTTTCATGTTTCTCTGTTAAAACCCGCTGGTGGTCCGAGGGGAGAGACGGAGGAGGGGGCCGCCTCTCAGGGCCCTCCTGCCTTTCTGGTTGACGGCGAGGAGGCCTACAGAGTGCACAAGTTGCTGGATTCCAGACGTCGGGGTAACATGCTCCAATATCTGGTCGATTGGGAGGGGTACGGTCCGGAGGAACAGTCCTGGGTCAATTCAAGGGATATCCTGGACCCCACTCTCACTGAAGAGTTCCATAGGACATACCCGGAGAAACCGGCCCCTCGACCCCGTGGGAGACCCCGACGACAACCGCCTCCTCGCGTCAGGAGCCGCTCGCAGGGGGGGGGCTCTGTTACAATGGAGGCTCCCGCTCTGTCTCCTCTCCGCCACCAGAGGGAGCCTTCACCAGAGTACTGATCATTGGCTACAAACTCAAATTCCCATCATGCCGCTTACCTGGGACTGATTGCGTCACACACCTGCACGTCATTAACACACACACATAAAAGCCACGTCCACACACCACACCAGTGCGAAGTCTTGATTTGCCCCGGTGATCATTTCTGAGCGTTTGTATCCTGATTCTGGTTTTCTGGTTTTGGACTTTGGACTGTTTGATTATTCTACGACTGATATCTGCCTGGCCTGAACTTGGACTGTTTATTGACTACGATTATTGCTGCCTGCCCTGATCTTTGCCTGTCTCCTGTTTATCCTGTTGTCTGCTCTGCATTGCCCTGTCTGCCTCGTTTTGACCCTGCCTGTACGACCTCGTTTAATAAAAGCTGCAAATGGATTCCTCTGTGCTTCGTGAATCATTACAATTACATTTTAATATATTGTATTCCTGTGATGACAAATCTGATTTTTTATCAGTCATTACTCCAGTATTCAGTGTCCTTCTGAAATCATTCTAATAGATGCTGAATGTGTGCTTAAGAAACATTTCTTATTATTATAAATTAGTAAACTGAGATATTGTTTTCAAGCTTATTTGAATAGAAGTTCAAAAGATCAGAATTTATTTTAAAATAAATCTTTTGTATAAAAATGGGTGTCTTTTCCCACACTTTTCATCAGCTTGCTTTCACCTATTGTGTGGTCTGAACTATACTGAATGATTTTGACCTTGTTTCTGTCTTGATAGCATTTCCCTCCTTTGTGATTATCTGTATTTTACTGTATTTTGAAGTGATTGGACATATTTTTAGATAAGAGAAGAGACAAATGGCTTCATACACTTTATGTTCCCACCGTCTTGTTCAATTGCTGTGTGTGTGTGTGGACTGCTGAGATAAATCATTAAGCACATTACTAGAGGAAGATCTGTTTAAAACTGGGTGAGGAGCTGCTTAGAGTCTAATCTGTTAATGTCACTTTATGAGTTAATGTACTCGTGCCACAGATTCACTGTCTCTCTCTTTATTTCTTTCAGTAACACACAAAAGTAGGTAAAAATATACCTTTAGACAGTTTATACTTGAGCCACATACTGTACACTATATGCTGTCTATCTGTACAATCCAGTTTGCTGTATGGAAAGTGTCAAAAGCGCATATGACCATTTACAACCTTCAAATTTCGATCAGAATTTCATCGTAAATGACTGTCCTTTTTTCCTTGACTTTGTGATGTCATCAGTCTGGGAAGGCCGGGAGTGGACTGTCATTGTCAGCATGAGAGTGGGGCGGCAGTTCTCCAACTGCAGTTTCTCATCAATGAGGTACCAAACACCCACACACACACGAAAGGCACACATATATTACAGCCCATTTTCATGTGCGCAGCATATGCAGAAAGCACGTAGGAGGGCAGAGTGCATATGTGTGTTTTAATCTGTATTTTAGAATAGACAGCGTGTGTATGTGAATACCGCATAAGTAAATACAAGCTTAGCTCTGCAGAGGAATACGTTTAGGTCAAGAGCTTCTCGTCTTCTTTGCCCTGTGGTGTTAATGCAGTCAGTCATTATTTCCCATCAGACGTGTCAAGTGCTGAACGTTTCTCAGCCTCTCTGTCTCGCTTTTACGCACACGCACCGTATCAGCTCATGAATAACAAGAAGTTAGAGCGTTAACAAAAGAAGAAAAGTGTGACAGTTGACATCGCTGGCCATTTTGGACTACAACAATTTAGGAATGCTCTCCACTTTTTCATCTCTACCCATTATTGTCTTTATTTAATAGCCTATAAAAAAACTGAAAAAGTCAGTAGAAAGTGGCATTCAGAGGCTATTTTACTTTTGTAATGAGTGAAGTAGAACATTGAACAGAACAACATTTAGGGCTTGATTTTATCCCGTGGTAATTCATTGGACACTGATTAGTGGAGTCAGACCGGAATGTGAGATGGTAGTCAGTTGTGGAGATGATGAAATCTTCGCCCCAGGAATCAGACCATATATATTTTAGCTTCTTGCCTACCGAGAACTGAGATGGTACTGAAGACGGTGAATGTGATTTCACCAAGTGCAATGTTACTAGATCAACATATTTGTTCAGTGTTTCCCACATGATTTTTGTGATATTGTGGTCGGTGGTCCTCGTCCCTCATATTGTGGCGGCCCTCCACAGATAAATCAATGTATGGGAAACACTGTTGATCCTGGAATAGATTTTCAATTAACTCATCAGATTTGAAGGACAAGTTTACAGATTATGCCATGTTTAGGCTTACAACCAGGGTTAAGTGCTTCTATATCAGTGTTATTCATCAATCATTTCCCTATGATTTTAGTGATAAGTTATGGGTAGGGTTAGGTTTACGGGTAGAGTTAGGGTTAGGACTCAATTTTTGGCAAGGAATGTTGTTCTAGGATCCACATGTTGATTCAGGAACATGTCTTGCTTGGCAAAATTATGGTGACCATTTTTATACTTGCTGATTCTATATTAAATTAATGTTAAGCAACATTAATGTATTGTGTGGCATTAACTAGTGGCAAGATTTCATAAAGGTGTTATTACTGTAAAGCAGTAGTCTGACTCTGAAATTATAGCTAAATAGATATTTTGCTATTGGTTAACATTATTTTGCCTAGGTGATGTCAGCAAAAAAGGATAGTTGTTAAGGAAAGGAAACATGTTTTTTTTTTTTTGGAGTGACATGCTCTGATGATTTGATCACAATTAGACACACACGTTATAACACAATTAAAATCATCTAATTTAGTGAGACATGAGACTGTAGGAAGTCTGTATTGTGCTTGCACACTCTTGACATTTTATCCTAGGTGCATTACTCAGATATTACACTTTATAGTTTCAGCTTTCATTCATATTGATTTAATTAATAACACTGAGTTATCAATGTAAATAACATTCATCACAAGGGATGGTGCCTCACTAAACTAGATGGTTGCATTCATACAATAAATCCCATGTCTTCTCACTTTTAGTAGATTACAGCACATTTCTCTTTCTAATTAAATTTTCTTATAGTAAACACTCAATCAAAATAACCATATTAACTTTGAATGTATATTCCAGGTCTTATTGTGAATATGATCCATCATTGTATGTCTTATAACCTCTTTTCATCTCATCTCAGGCAATTCAAGATATTGCACAATATTAATCAACTGCCAAAATAGCCATTTATGTTTTGTTTTAGCGAACTCTCATCAGTGTTAGTTTAGTGTTATATACTATTATAGTACTTTTTCCTATTCCTAAATTATTTTAATATTTTAAGGTTTAATTTTTATTTTAGGTTAAGTTTGAGCCCTTTTGTTATGTGTTGTTGACAGTTTTATTAGTTAAAAATATCATATTTACCTTTAATTCATTTTATTTAAATACTTTATTTCATTTATAGTTTCTATAATTTAGTACTTCCCAACTTTAGTTTCTAAGGCAACATCTCTAATTTTCAGTTTTTTTAAGTAAAGGTTTTACATCGAATACTTATACTTTATTTCATTTTATTTAAATTAGCAAAAACCAATTGTGATAATTTTAGCTTCAGTTAACAGGCCCTCATTTGGTCGGGCTTCATTGATTTGGAAACCACAGATATATACGCTATACGTAAGCCATCCGACATATTGGAACAGTCAAAGCCGGTCTGTGAACATTCAAGAGCAAGTTGACTGACCCCGTATACAACCGTAGTTAAGAATATTTATATATGAAATAGACTTCAACAGATGAATTTGCTCAACTTTCACAATACAACAAGACCCCAGCGTTAGCTAACACAACATTAAAAAGTTACCATAGTAAAAGTAAAAACATATAATATTGAGTTAATACTGTACATATAAAAACACAAACCAACCTTCATCTGTGAAAGGTTCCCATTTCTTCAGGAGTTGAAATCTCGGGTGTTTCTCAATGAGATGCCGCACAATGTTGTGGCCTCATTGATTCTTATTGTGATTGACAACACGCTAACAACTGGCATCTACATAAATATCTATGATGCAAACACTCATTTTTGATAACACTGACTTACCATGTAATCAAATTACGAAGAATTCAATGTAGTCATACCCTACTTTATTTTTCTTGTTGAATACTTGGAAATCTTCACAAATGTAGTAACATGGGAATACTGACTTCAAAACAGCACAACTAAAGTTTCTTCTTGATGTCTGTTTTCCTCTGCCTTTGTCCTTTGGTGCGCTGGTGCAGTCTGTGTTTACCTAAACATCATCTCCATGGAAACACAGTTGTCAGTCACCTGAACTAAACTAGGATTCAGTGCACTGAGAGAATCATACATGAGAATAAAGATGGAACCAAAACTACACAATCATGAGGAACATAAACTTATAGACTTATATACTTGCTGTTGGCATATGATCACCCTCATATTAGGCAGTAATTTGATAAAACATGTTCAGATTAATACTACCATTTTCTCATCCAGAACCTGAAATGTCACTTATTGTTCCAGGTTACAAGCTAAATTATTTGCTTCCTGAACATTGTGCCTGGCTTTGTCATTCTGACAGTGTCAGGCATACTGGAAAAGAGATTTTCTCATTCACACTTTTAGGGACTTTCATCACTTCTTGCTCTCTCTCCTCGTTCTGTCCTCCATTAACCATGAAAACCATCCTGAGCTCTGTTATACATAGAGCATGTCTTTTTCTGACTATTGCGGTCTCTATCCAAGGAGGACTTTAATATCATGAAATATGCATGAAATGCATGGGAAAACAGCAGAGTTGTACAGACTGAAACATATCAATGTGACAAAATAAATTAAGGTTTATCATTTCCTTGCAACTATATGAGGAAATTCCTTTTTCAATTGTGACCTGGAAAAAGCATCGTATGCCATATCATTTTCTACATCATAGAAAGTGAATAAAAGCAATTCAATTACATGTCTGAGAAGTTTGTTCGCAGATAGCAAACTGACATTGAATCAACGTGGAAACATGACATCGAAACAACGTTGATCTGGCATTGCTTTGCTCATCGAATTAACGTTGCACCAACGTCAGACGCGCCATTCTTCAAAACTAACGGAAAATCAACTTGAAATCAACATCGTTTAAACGCTAGGAAAACAAACCAATTGTGTCGATTTTCAGTTAGTTTTGAAGAATGGCGTGTCTGACGTTGGTTCAACGTTAATTCGATGAGCAAAACAATGCCAGATCAACATTGTTTCGTTGTCATGAGAAGCGTTTTTTTCCACATTGATTCAATGTCAGTTTGCTATCTGGGTTTAAAAGGTACATAGTATATACAATGCATGATTTTTAGGTCAGAAATAGAAAACTGACTTTGTTTAACTGAAATTGAATGATCTCCAAGCGGGTTTTCTGACAAATGAAGAAGAAAAATGGTTGATATCATCAGCTGAAATAAAACACCAGTCACAAACTTATACACTTAGGTTATAACTTACAAAGAATGGTGTAAATTTGCCACCTCATTGCTCGGAATGAGTGTTGTTGTTACACTTATGTATCCATAGGGGGCGCTGGTCACAGCCTGTGCGGACGACACGCTGCATCTCTGGAATTTACGACAGCGACGTCCGGCTATCCTACACTCTCTCAAATTCAACAGAGAGCGGTGAGTATAGCTACTAATATAACTTACTTTCTAAAGTAACCTCGGTGCTCTCTAGAAGAGGGAAGTGTGGGTTTTTTTTGACATTGAAAGTGAGAATCCATCACAATATTTCAACTTGAGGAGAAGTAGCTGACTGCCCAAGGCTGCAGAGTATTGATTAGAATGAAAATGTGATGGAGTAAACTGAGATAATTCTAGACTGCAGTGTGTGAAGCCACGCCTCAATATTTTAAACTGTTCCAGCTCATGTCCTCTCTTCAGGATTGTTTTCTGAGCATATAGTGTGGATTTTCTTCTCCAAAAAATGCAATGGACACAGTCCAGTATGTATTAAATAAAAATACCACATCCATCATAAAATGTAGCGTTAATCTTATACTGTGCAACCCTACATTAGGCACTAACTTACGTTTTGCAGTCTTAAAACTTTTGAACTCATTTTGATTTTCATGTGGTCTTTTTTTACTTTATGTATAATATTCATTTATAATACTCTTCAACTGTAAGTGATGGAATCTAAAACAAAAATCCAGAAAATTACATTGTATGATTTTTAATTAATTAATTTGCATTTTATTGCATGACAGAAGTATTTGATCACCTAAAACCAATAACAATTCAGGCTCTCACAGACCTGCTAGTTTCTCTTTAAGAAGCCCTCATGTTCTCCACTCATTACCTGTATTAACTGCACCTGTTTGAACCCTTTACCTGTATAAAAGACACATGTCCACACACTCAATCAAACAGACTACAACCTCTCCACAATGGCCAAGACCAGAGAGTGTAAGCACATCAGGGATAAAATTATACCTGCACAAGGCTGGGATGGGCTACGGGACAATAGGCTAGTAGCTTGGTGAGAAGGCAATAACAGTTGGCACAATCATTAGAAAATGGAAGAAGTTCAAGATGACGTCAATTTCCCTCGGTCTGGGGCTCCATGCAAGGTCCCCCTGCTCAAGTCAAGCGCATGTCCAGGCCCGTCTGAAGTTTGCCAATGACCATCTGGATGATCCAGAGGAGGAATGGGAGAAGGTCATGTGTTCTGATGAGACAAATATAGAGCTTTTTTTTGTCTAAACTTGCCGTGTTTGGAGGAAGAAGAAGGGGGATGAGTACAACCCCAAGAATACCATCCCAACCTTAAAGCATGGAGGTGGAAACATCATTCATTGGGGATGCTTTTCTGCAAAGGGGACAGGACGACTGCACCGTATTGAGGGGAGGATGGATGGGGCCATGAGTTCTTGGCCAACAACCTCCTTGTCTCAGTAACAGCATTGAAGATGGGTCGTGGCTGGGTCTTCCAGCATGACAATGACCCGAAACACACAGCCAGGACAACTAAGGAGTGGCTCTGAAAGAAGCATCTCAAGCTAATGGAGTGGCCTAGCCAGTCTCCAGAACTGAACCCAATAGAAAATCTTTGGAGGGAGCTGAAAGTATGTATTGCCCAGCGACAGCCCCAAAACCTGTAGGATCTGGAGAATGTCTGTATGGAGGAGTGGGCCAAAATACCTGCTGCAGTGTGTGCAAACCTGGTCAAGAACTACAAGAAACATATGATCTCTGTAACTGCAAACAAAGGTTTCTGTACCAAATATTAAGGTCTGCTTTTATGATGTGTCAAATACTTGTCATGCAATAAAATGCAAATGAATTACTTAAAAATCATATAATGTGATTTTCAGAATTTTTGTTTTAGATTCCATCACTCACAGTTGAAGACCCATGATAAAAATGACAGACTTCTACATGCTTTGTAAGTGGGAAAACTTGCAGAATCAGCACATACTTACTCCCCACTGTATGTGTGCGTGTGTGTGTGTGTATATATATATATATATATATATATATATATATATGAAGAGTTCAGATGCAAAAGCCTCTAAATGCCATTTGAAATTTTCTTCTAAAATGACCATTTTTGTCAAACTTGTATATTTAAGTTAAGTAATTTCACTTAAATGACAATTAATAGGTAATCTTCATTTCCATTTAAGTGAAATTACTGAACTTAAATATACAAGCTTGATAAAATTTATCATTTTAGAAGAAAATTTCAAATGGCACTTAGAGGCTTTTGCATCTGAACTCTTCATATATATATATATATATATATATATATATATATATATATATGAGTCAGGGTGAGCTCTAATAAATGTCGCTCTCATTCAAAGGTATATGAAATGTTATGGTTGCATTATGGGCAACCATGCACAAGCTTCTTGTATATATAAAGAAGTAGAGAAACCTTTCCGGAAGTTATAACAGAAAAAAAAACCTGACATATTCTGCACAAACAGAAAGACCTTGAGTGAATTGAAGGAAAAATCATGAACAGCTTTTCTTTCTTTATTTATTTTTTATATTTGTTCCCTTCCCACCTAATCACTTGTTGTGAGAGCGAGGACCTTGTCCAAATGTGGCTTATTGCTGTGGAAAAGGAAAGAAAGTATAAAAGAAGAAATATATTTTTTTTGTAATATTTGAACCAGAGAGAAAGATAACTGAGTTCTGAAATCAACTGAAATGCATTTGATAGCAGACGGACAATGAATACTCATATGATGATTTCACATTATAGCAGCATGATCATTTCAGTCGGATTTTTGTGTCACATTTTAGCACTTGTTTTGTGAACATGTCACAGTGTAATGAGGCTATATTTGATCTGAGAGTAAACTTGTAGCTTGAATGAGAGTACAGGATAGAGGTGGTAGAATTTCATATACAAATAGGGTGTTTATATTAAATTCACAAAGACACAGCAGCAAAAAAGGTTTAATTGCCAGAGTCAGAGAGAAGGTGGAACCCGGTCATGAGAAAAGAAAATTGACTGTTTTTGACTCGAGTATCCTTGAGGCAAAACAGCTAAATGACAAAATGCTCTGTGACATTTTGTAGCTCACAGAAGTCCAGATGATGCCAAATGAAAATTCAATGTGTTGTCTTTCCACATTTCTGTAAAGTTAGCGTCTTCATAACATCCAGTGAATGATGATTATTTTTCAGACTACTGTATATTGCTATCTAGCCAACATGTACATTAGCTGATTCTAATGTGTTTGCATTGTGATGCCAGGGGCAATGTGTATCATTTATGAGAACTAAACTAGAAACAGGTGTACAACATAATCATTTCGTATAGAAACAAACTTGTAAATAGAACAAAGGAAACACAAGAAATAATGATATACAAACTGAGTCCATAAAAACCAAACAGAAAACCAACACCGAACAAGATAGTTCCAAATCAATACATTAATATACATGTCATTGTCTATCCAGACTTGTATGAAACCACACTTCATGTATACGACTACCTATACTAAAGAGATTTTGTTGTGTCAGTAAATCTGAACACGTAAAGGTAGACTGCATATTTCAGGTCGCTCCCCGATGCTTTTTTATTGTTTATAGACTCGGAGCCTTGGGCTGTCTCGTGGGATGTTTTTTTTTTTTTTTTCAGGACTCCTATTTTAGTGATATCTGCAAGGTAGAGGGGACATTTTATGTGTGGTTTACATGCATGAGTGGTCTGACAGGCTATTTAAGCTGTTTTGAATGGAATTGATGGCCCAAATTTGCTGTCAATAAGTTGTTGTTGGTTTTTTTCTTTAGAAATTGAAATTTTTAGTCAGCAAGTATGCATTAAATAGATGTTGACAGTAAAGCCTTTGTTACAAAAGTTTTCCATTTCAAATAAGCTGATTACTTGTGAAGTTCTTATTCATCAAAGGATCCTGAAAATAAATGTATCATGTTTTCCACAAAAATATTAAGCAGCATGACTTTTCAACATTCTTAAAGGGATACTCCACTTTTTTTGGAAACAGGCTCATTCTACCACTCCCCTAGAGTTAAACAGTTTAGTTTTACCATTTTCGAATCCATTCAGCCGATTTTCTGATATTTAGACGAATATCAGTAACCAGACAATTTCTGGTCTCATTGACTTTCATAGTATATTTTTCCCCCTACTATTAGGATAATATAGATACTGTTATAAGACTTATTTATTATATAAAAACAGTGATTTTACTTTGTAATAATATTTTCACAATATGCCTGTTTTGACTGTATTTTGAATCAAATAAATAAATGGTGAATATAAGAAACTACTTTCAAAACCATTAAAAAAAATCTTACTGACCCCAACATTGTTATGGTAGTGTAATTGACCATTGTTATATTTGACATTGATCTTTTACCATGTGGAGTTTTATGATTGATTATAGTACTCAGAAACCACATCAGCCACATGGGACAAAATCATTAGATCGGCATCAAACTGAGAAGCCTAATAAGGAGTGTCATAGAGCATATTGTGCAAAAGAACTGAAATATTGCATTCAAATTATTGTTAAAGATTGGGATTCACTAGTTCATATTCATCTAAAACATGAAAGCTTATGAATAGCAGTACGAGGTGGTATGTGATACAGGTTCTTTTTACGTGCTGTGTTTTCTGGATATGATTATGTTCATCACCCCTAGAACAAACAAACCAAGTCATGGTTTTGCCCTCCATGACAGTTTCACTCACATCAACAAGAATTTTTTTTTTCTTTCTTATGTATGTGCTTTCACCCTAAAGTGTTTTATATTTGGCTTTATTAAAATTATGCAAATTCACATGTAATGAGAAATGCTTTCTCAGATCAGCAGGTGCCTGTCTGAGTGTGTGTGCGTGCACGGTTGGGTGCATACTTTCGTGCACGGCTATGTCAGATGACAGAGATTTTCAGCTCAGCAGGGTCAGGAGACAGGCTCTGGGGGGCTATAAGCCTGATTCAAGACACCCAGCATGCTTGTCTGTTACAAAAAAACAAGGCACTTTGCATCACAGAAATTACAGAAATTTGTAGTCCTTCAATATTTTAGCTGATCAATTAAGTTCAAGCATTTTTGGCCCAAAACACACAGTAATGCAAGCACAAAAGCTTATATTATTTGGGGGAACATTTTTTTTTTCTCTAATCGCTGAATTTCAGAATCATTACGCCACGTAATCCTTCAGAAATCATTCTAATATGCTGATTTGGTGCTTAAGAAATTTTAATTATCATTATCAATTTTGAAAACCATTATGCTGCTTAATATTTTCATAGAATACAGGATTTTTTTCAGGGTTCTTTGTTTTTAGGAAGTTCGAAAGAAATCTTTTATAACATTATTCATTTAATGCATCATTTCAGAATAGTAGTCATTTCACACTGACCCCAAACCTTTGAACGACAGTTTACAGTACGCATTTAAGATGTACACTTTCTCTTTTTCTAAGAAACTGAACAAAAATATGAATGACTCTAATTTTGTCTAATTTGACGTGTTCATCTTACCCACAGAACCAGCAAAAGAGCATTTTGAAACAGTTGCTCACTAAATGCCCTTAACACCATGACAGTCATTTTCTCATCTGGGCTTACAATGCGTTGCAATGGGAAACGGGTAAACACACGTTAGCATGGCCAGGTGCCCCATTAGCATTCTAACCCTGACAAGTTTAGCTGTCTGTCCAGCATCTCGCAACCTTCATTTCCAATCATCCCGACTGTCTGAGGACCCCGGGGCCTTGAGGCGAGGAAAACAGAGAGGGATGTAATGAGTGTGGACAGCAGTGAATTACCGTGTGCTGGTCTTTATTTTCTAGTTAACCTGCTTATAAGGATGATGGATGATGCCACTGGATAGATTCCAGCGTGACGTCTCAAACAGACCCTTGGATATGTGATAGTTTTATTGATCACTTTCATAATTACTCACCAGACATTTCATATTATTAAGAAGTTTGATGCCACATGCGTCACGATCAACTGTGGTGCTAAAGTGAATGATACACATTTGAATTCGGCTTGCAACAGTTCCAATACGCATTTATTTGCATTTAAAGGACAACTCTGACGCAAAATGACCCTTTGGTCTACTAAAACATTGGTACCTAGTCAACCGTTCTCTGAGATTTGTTTTCATGATAATTGAATGTAAAGAGTTTTATCTCTAAAAACTGTTTAGCGTATAACGCTAGTAACACTAGTCTCTTCAGACTGTTTAATAAGAAGACATTTTATAAAGACAGTGCACTTCGTGTTTACAGACAGGAGCTTTGGAAAACAGTCTCGACTAGTCAAATATGAACGACGTGCTAAGTGAGCTGAACTGTATGAAGTTTAGCGAACTTCTGAACTGTATGAACGGCGTTCGTGGTGCAACTTGTCGAGACTGTTTTCCAAAGATGGCTCTTGCCTGTATACACTAAGTGCACTGTCTGTATAAAGTATCTTCTTATTAAACAGTCTGTACACTTACAAAGCTTCGTTTTGCATTGGATAACCCTCATTATGTTACTGTGTTAGTGTGGGACTATTTTGAGCCTTGTTAGTGGTATAAATATATAGCGATTACTATTTGTATAGTGATTTCTTTTTACTTATTTATTTTTTTTTTTATTTAACAGTCAGACATACATACAAACAAACCAACATAGTGCAGTAGTGAGCAATCTTGTAAATCCATAATTCCAGCAGTGGCAAGAGTGATTTAAGTGTTTGATCTAAGTGTGTAGGTGAGCGTGTGTGAGCGTGGGTATGTGTATGTGTGTGTACACAAAGTAACCATTTATTATTACCATTGTCATTACCCTCACCATCCCACTCCCCACTACCACCATACTGCCCATATTGTGTTTGTAGATTTTTATTTCCATCCTTCCTCCAATGTAACAATTGCCATTGTCAATCCTGTATAAAATAAAATATGATATAATAATATAATATAGTATAATATAATATAAGACAACCTTCCCCCACATCTCATCAGTTACTTTTACTTATTAAATATTTCTTTTTACTTATTAAATACCCCTATATACTAGCGTATACACTAAACAGTTTTTAAAGATAAAACTCTTTACATTCGATTATCATGAAAACAAATCTCAGAGAACGGTCGACTAGGTACCAATGTGTTATTAGACCAGAGGTTCATTTTGCGCCGGAATTCTCCTTTAAGGAATGACGTTTCCAAACCTTAAGTCTTGTCACCGTCTTCCATTTTGATTGGACAAGGTAGTCTCGTCCAAAACTCAACAATGGTTGAGCCAGAATATGACATGTTGTTAGGCATTGTCCACACTTATGCCTTTCGTTTGAAAACACAACTTTTCTCTCCGTTTTGGCCTTCCGTCCAACTCTGAGACGGCGTGTTTGTCCTGCAAAAACTGAGCTTTTATCCCAAGTGGATAAATTTGAAAACGGCGTTTTGGCATGGTAGTTTGGACTGTGAAATCTGAGGTATTTTAAAACGATGATGCATGTTTAGCCATGTGATGAAAAATTGGACCGATAGATATCTGTTTATAATGCTATTTTGCCTGTTGTGTTATATTCACTTTCTCACTGTTCATATCGCATTCCGGCAAAGATGGCAGAAAATTTACTCGCAATTGTGGTCATGGGGCAAAATATGAGGGTAATTGCATTTTAGAATGTAGAGCAAACATAGCCTATAGTGGAGACCTCCTGGACACATCAGTGAATGGTGAGACAATTTGCTAAATAAAAAGATGATGCCAAAAGAATAGCATGAGAACTTTATTATGTCTGTTCCCTCTGGATCATATCAGTGAGCTTTTATGAGCTTTTACGCATGCACATAATGGCGAATTTAATCAATTTAATCAGTATGAATGGAAAACTTTTGCAAAACGCTAGTGTGGACGGAGAGCATTTTGAAACGAGAACGCCGTTTTCAAATGTATCTGGATTAATGTTTTAGAGAGCGACAGTTAACCACGGATAATCTTTATAATATATGAACAGTCACAAATAAGCTGTTGAGTTATAAAATGTCTTGTTTTGCATTAATAATAAGTGCACATCTCAGATTTAATGCTAAACCCTGTTTACATGTGTATAATAGACGCATTCCCTGGAGACTTTCTGTTGTGACAGTAGCAGAGATAAATCAGAGTTCTAACAGGCTGCCTAATTTTGTAATTATTTCGCAATTAACATAGTGAGCATCATCCAAATATCTTACTATTTTAACCTTTTACACTGGAGACTATGGAATACTATGGAAACAAACAACACACCAGCACGAGGGAATCATTTTATGTCATACTGTATACGTGGTTTGCCTGAATAGAGAAAACAGAGTCAGTCAGTCTAAGAGTCATTTCTCATCTCATTCATGTCTCATTAGCTCCAGTTTGTCTTGAGGTAATCGTGTTCCAATTAATTGCTGCATCCCAAAATACACACAAGTGTACCCAAGAGGGGCTGACGTTTGACTGGCATGAGCCTTAGAGCAGATCCAAACCAGGCAACACTTTGAACAAGTGTGACAAGTGTTACTTCCAACTGCTAAAGAAACAGAGCCACATAGAGCCATGAATCACTGCCTCTGAACATGAACGACACAGAATAGGGCTGCAAGATTTGAGCTCTGTTTAAAAAATAATAAATTAATCAAATTTAATACATAACTAAATTATCATATTATTCACAACTAATCATATATTGTTTATCAATATTTGACATAAACCCCTAAATGAAGATAATTGACATTAAATTGCAGGGTTACACTTTATTTCGATAGTCGCTTTAGACGTTCTACTAATTTTAAGTAACTTTTCAACATGTCAACTAACTCTCATTAGAGTATGAGTATATTATGGTAGACTGTCAGTAGATTGGTAGGCTATGGTTAGGTGTAAGGCTTTGTGTTTGGAGAATACGTTTAGGCTAGTTACTAATAGTCGGTTGAATGTCTGTTGGGGGACCAACAAAATAAAGTGTTAGCAGATATTAAGCAGACAGTGTACTAATGACAGTTAGTTGACATGTAGTTAAAAAGTTACTTATAATTAGTAGAATGTCTAAAGTGGACTATCAAAATAAAGTTTTACCAATTGCAGCATTGAATAGAGTTTACAAAATGTGTCTTTTAGATGTCAATAAATTGTTAATTTCCATATTACTGAATGTAAGAATGTTTTCACGGACCTACAGGACACAGCAATAGGGTTTATTTCACACATGATGCGTCCTCGTATTCCCTCTGTGGTGTTTTCTAATTGTTGGTCTATGTAAATGTGTGCTTTAAACCAACAACTGTGTTTGTTGGTACTTTGGATGGAAGAGGATGAACTGCCCTTAAATGTGGTTTAGCAAGTCATATTTCTTGTGGGATTGCCACAAGTAATTACATTCTTTTTAACACATAATAATATTTTTTTAAATAATAACTGCAGTAAACTTAACACAGTAAAGATTTGGTAGTTTTGACGTTATGCTTCCAATTTGAACAGTGATGTGATAAATGTTATAAACATAGTGCTGCTCCTAATAAAACCTTAAAAAATGCATAAAGGCATACTTTTTTCTATTCAGCCAAAGGTTTTCTTTAAAGGATTCAAGTGTTTTTTGAAGCCTGCAGATTTGACCATGTTTTTTTCTTTCTTTCTTTTTTTCTGTCTTTTTTCTTTTTTGTCAACCCCTCCTCTGTTCACATAACTCGTCTCTGTCTGGTTTGTGAAGTAATTTACAAAAAGAATTTCATGAATGTTTGTGTGGGCTTCTTTTCACATGCGTTTTATGGGCAAGCTTCACCAAAGAAAAGCAAACTCAAACAAATTCTAGTGATGGAGTGTGTGAAAACATCCTATCATGAGTCCCAAGCGTGCTTGTGTAATAGTCAAGAGACTAAAGAGAGCACCGCCCCTTCACTTTGCAGCCCATCATGCATGCAGGGCATATATTTGTTTCATTCAGTTAAAGCCTTTTTTCCTGTTAAATAATCATACAAGGTCATTTTGTGCTTCATATTTCAATTGACAGTTCATCCTTTGCTCAAAAGATGAGCAAGGGCATGTTGAAAAATGTTTGAGATACAGCAGAACTTTAAACTTGCACATATAATTTGGCTTGTTTAGTTTTTGCATGGTTCACTGTCTAACCAAATGAGTATGTACAATAATACACAACACTCTCATCTGTATTTAATTCTGCAGCTTTCTGAAGAAAATTGTGGCTGCAATGTAATGTGATTGTTGTGAACATGAATAAAAACAGTGATAGATATTACTTAGAATGGTAAATATTGGCTTGCTGGTTTTTCATATTGAGATCTCTATAACATACTTTAACATGATGCTGACACCCTGTGTGATCTCTTATTCTCTCATGCACAAATATAATTCTTCCATTTTCCATCTCTCTTTTAGGATCACGTTTTGTCATCTTCCGTTTCAAAGTAAATGGCTTTATGTGGGGACAGAGCGTGGAAATACACACATAGTGAACATCGAATCCTTCGTTTTGTCTGGATATGTCATCATGTGGAACAAGGCCATAGAACTGTGAGTACAAGTACATATAAAAGTTATTTTATTTTAATATAAAAAGTCAATGCAGCTAACATAACTAATAAAGAGGGAATCAATAGAATGCCAGAGCTCCCACGCTATCAAATAATACATGTAAAGATGATGATGTGATAATAAGTCATCTGGAATATGAAACAATTATAAATGCAATTATAAATTTAAGTCTGCAATTTCATGGAGGAATATTAGAGGGTTAGCACAACTATACTCCTAAAGGAATAATTCATCCAAAAATGAGAATTTAACAGGTTTGGAACGTTGCTGAATTTGACAGCATCATTAACAACCCTCATGTCATTCCAAACCTGTAAGAATGTCTTATGTAGAGCACCAAAAAAAGATTTAATGCAGGATATATTTAGTGCTCATTTGCATAATAGCAAATGCCGCTGTCATACTCTGACAAGAGTAATAAAAAAAATGACCATGGAAAAAAAAAATATAAATGTAATTGGAAAATAAATTAAATTATGCTTCCAGAATCCATATATTTTATTTATTATTTGTTCAACTTTATATTCCAAGTTTCTTGAATCATGACACATTTGATTGAGGACAAATACTGAAACTTGAGTCATCATTCACTGTAGATCGGTTTTTCCTTGTTTACAAAGAAAGAAAGACGTTCAGTCTCACATCATATTGCATATGGAACATTTTGTGACCTATTCCTTTAAAAAAACGTACATGCACCATGTATAGTGACAAATTTCTTTTTTTTCCCCCACATTTATTGTTTGTAAGTGTCACAATGAAATCATTTTCAAATCTTGGGGCGGCAGTGGCTCAGTGGTTCATGTAGGTTGTCTACAAACCAGAAGGTTGGTGGTTCCACCTGACCAAGTGTCGAGGTGTCCATGAGCAAGACACCAACCCCAACCATTGGTGTATGAATGGGTGAATGTGAGGCAAAATGTAGTGCTTTGGTGGCCATTGGGTCTGTGAAAGCGCTATATAAAAGCAGTCCATTTACCATTTTCATTCTTTATAGATCGAAAGGGGTTATAGCTTAAACAGATCTGTCACAAAATCCACATGGACAGCAAATGTAAACCACATCCTTGCTAAAGAATAAACAAGTTATCACGTTTAAACATGTTAAACTCCAGATGATCCGTTTTACATGTCTGTCTACAGTTACACACTTAGACACACTGAAACACACAAACATCGGTTGTCACTCATCCACAGCTCTTTTCATGAATAAATGTGTTAGTCAACAACAACACCTCACTGCCATGAGTGAAAATCTGACAAGCAAATAGCTTGTGAATGTCTATCAAGTCTCCTTCTACTCAAGAGGCTCTTGGCGGCATCCCTGCTTACAGGCATTAACATTAGTAGTAACCGTGGATGCATTTCTGAAGGACATGCAGATCTCCTATTGTCTGCTTGCGACCCACTACAAATACTTTACCCACAATCCCCTTACCTCCTCAAGTAGCTCAGTGGCACATCGAGTGTGTGCGCTAGTGCATCTGTATTTTTCAAATGAGAGAACTTGATCCTTGTGTTTGATTATGCTGAAGGGCTATTTAAAGGTGCTCCATGGTAAATGCATAATTTTCTGTGTGGTTTGACTGTTCGAGACTGTTTTTAAAAGATGTATTCGCGAAGTGGACTGTCTTTATAAAATATCTTCTTATTAAACTTTCTGTACCCTTACAGTGTTCTTAATGCTTCAGTTCGCATGTAAGGACCCTCATTATGTTACCGTGTCAGTGTGGGGCTATTTTGAGCCTTGTTAGTGGTATTAACGAGCGATTTTTTTTTTTATTTTTCATTACTCTGTTCCCTATATACTAGCGTTATAAGCTAAACAGTTTTTAAAGATAACACTCTTTACATTTGATTATCATGAAAACAAATCTCGGGAGAACGGTTGACTAGGTACCAATGTTTTAGTAGACCAAAGGTTCATTTTGTGCCGGAGATGTCCTTTGAGTGAAAAACTTCAAATATACTTGTATCTCTGTACGTAAGACTTACAGTATTTCTCATGTCATGACACACATCATTGTCTTTGTGGAATGCACGCGGATTGCCCAGCTGTTTGTACATGGTGCTCCCTGCCATGGCTTTCATAACAGTGTTCGCTTGTTCTACAAACCTGTCAGTTTTTAAACAAGAAAGCAGCTTTTTTTCCAGTGATGTTTGAGAATAGGTGAAGATGAATGCGTGATACTCTTGGTATTGAGAGAACTCCCCTTTAAAGAGGCAAAGTGCAACTCATTTCAATAAATAAATATGAATAAATATAAACACGGCCCCTGTGCGCCGACGGCAAGCGTCATCTGATGGAAATCAAGTACAAGCATGGAAGAGAAGCCTGAGATTTGTTTTTCTTCCTCTTGTCTCGAACATGAATAAGTAAGGGAGATGAAAACTGGAGAGGGAGTCAACAGGGTCTGAGGGATTAACTGAGATCCTGCAACCTCACAACCTCCAACAATTCCACGCTGCGCTACACTGAAATCAGTTGCCTTCAGCCTGTATTGCTCGCTCCATCAGATCAGTTTTTCATCTGTTTTTTTGTGCGACACCCTTCAATTGTGCAGCTCCTCAAACCATAAGGAACTTCGCTGCATGTTGTGTGCGCTAGTCTCGATTCTGCACAGTTTATCTTAAAGCTCTGTGCCTGTTCTGAAGATATCTGAAGGGCTTGCTGAGCATGCTGGGAACCCTGATCCTAAACATAATCAGTACTCCATGGATCTGCCTCGCAGCAGTAAGCTAACGTCACGCCTACATTTCCAAGTAATCTGTTTGAGACTTTCAACATCTTTGGAAATGCCATGAAAGAATTTCATGTTCTAGGTCATGCTGCACGTTCTAAAATGTGGATCGTCTGCTATGACGTTCAAATCTTTTTATACAAGACTGATGTTTTTTACATAACTTCGCTTCTAATGATTCTCAGGAAATTTCAGACACGCGTCAGTGCCTCTCAAGCCTATTAAAGCTTTTAATGGTTTTAATTTCCCAGAATTTCCCTCCATGTTGATCCTAACTAGGTTTGTCAACCCTCATGAAGCTATAATAACATAAAAATTTAGATTCTCGAAGTATGACTTAACTGATGTATGTAATCTAATAGATAGACAGACAGACAGATAGAACAATCAGATGCGCAAAAGTAAAAATCTAAGTTGTACAAACATATCTATCCAGCAGAAAATATTCTTCGGTACCCTCAAGCTTTTCAAATCACCAAATTGCCACCAAGCAATTTCCAGATCTTCGCCATAATATTCAAAGCTATTATCCTGAATGAGATTGCTGCCACCATTGCCACGGCAACCACTGCAAGCACTGAAAGCACTTCAGTGACTCTTATCATGGCCTTTGAAGTTGGACTCAAACAGAGAGAACGCGCTCACAGCTAGCGAGCTAACGTTAGCATGCTCCTCACGTTTGCTTTCAAACGATGAGTTAACAATAAATGAGAGCTTTTGGATTTGATGACCAAATAGGATGCGAAAGACAGCCGCGCTCTAGACCGTGACTCTGATCCGCGCCATGAGTCGCTGCATATGCATCTCTGCGTATTTTTGCCTGAGGCTTATGTGATCACACAGGTAGTGAGGGGAGATAACAGTGAAGGAGAAGAGGCTTGTTTTTCAGCTGATAAGCAGGGACCTCCTGTTCTCAATTTACTCTTCTGTTCTTTGTAAACATACACACACTCACTTACACATATCTTGTGCTTTTTTACTGTTAGATTGGCCCACACGCACACACACACACCCACCCAGCCAGACAGTGTCTTACATGATGTGTTTAATGTATTTAGTCTGTCTGCGTGCTTGAAGAGAAGCTTGGTTCGAAGATGAGGATGTGCTTGATTGTAAGAGAATGGAAAATGCTCATGGACATACTGTAAGCTTATGAATATTAATTAGTTTTTTTATTAATTGGAATATTGACATTTTAAGTTGAAACCATACCAAAATCAGTTAAATAACAATTTCAGTAGCACTTTTCAACTACATTTCAACTATCTCTCTTTAGTAAACTGTTAGGATAGGGTTAGGTTGGTTGAATAAGTTGACATAGGGGAGAGTGGGCTTTTTGACTCTCTCATTTTGAGTAAACCTATTTGGGGTTTAGAGTATTAATTTTTACCCACATTAATTTCACACCTCTAGTACAATTATGTGTTTTTATTAAATATAATGTATACCTTTTTCTTGATATACCCCGAAAGAATGGAAGTGAAATGTGAAGACATGACCCATAGGTGGGCCACGTTGTAAATAACAGTTCATATGTTATCTGATCTAATCAAAAAATATGACAAAAAATAAAATGTTCTCAATAAAATATAATTATTTGTTTTTCATATAAAATAATGATCTTTTTTAAGAATTTAACAAATTTTTGACTTTGACAACACACCGTTAAACACAGCTATGCAGCATAGTGCAAAACATAATAATAAATTTTTGAATACTGACTCATGGTTTCTCATGGTTTCTCAATAGAATTGATACAATTATAAAATAGAACAGCATAGTTTATAATAGGGGCTCATTGGTATGCAATGTTACAACGTTCCACATAGCGCAACTGGGATTTAAACCCTGCTTGTGTCAGATTGGATATGAAATAAAATCAGATTTGTCTAATTTTACTTAAACACAAAAAACAAAGATGAAAAATAAACAATACATTTACTTTTGCTATGTTTAAATAAATGTTCAGTCATATCTTCCAAAGATTTCTGATTTTTTTTTTTCTCTATGTAGTGTTTATATGGCACCTAGTTGCGTGCGTCATGCTACAGTAGCATGTGTGGAAGTATTTAAAATAAATGTGTTACAATTAGCCCCATGTTAGGTTGTGCACTACTTGCTGAGTTCATAATAGTCAGTAAAATGCCAGTTTGGGAACCATCAAAATAAACTGTTAGCAGATATTAAGCAGACAGACTGCTAATGGTAGTTGGAAAGTTACTTCTAGTCATTCAGAAAGAGACGTTAAATGGCCTGCTCTGTATTCTTCTAGATGAACAGAGAGGAGTACATTATGGCACGGTCATGATGAATATCAGTGTGTTTGATCACAATAACAGGCATCATGGAAAGAGCAGAGACAAAATAAGTAAAGCTGAAAAGAGACTCGACACTGTGCTGGACATTCCATCAAACTGAAAGTATATTTGAAGTCCAGCAAGACAGAGACTCGTTTAGGGATGACATATCTGTCCTTTATCCTTTCTGCCTTTGTCTTTCTGTAATAGAATTACTCTATTTCATCATTTCCTGACACTGCAAACAACCGAAACACTCTCCAAAGGTTGCCCTCCCCTCTCTCTAGGCGATGTCTCACTGGCTGACTCAAAACTACTTGAATTTGGTCACAACTTCCTAATGGTTGAAGATTTCACCTGTTAGCTTGGACCAGTTAGGCCCTATTGGTAAATGCAATTGTGAATCGGTCATAAGTGAATCGGTTCGTTTGGACATTTTATGCATTTTTATGTATTCTCTGCTCATAATTTTGTATTAACAAAACATTAAATAACTAATTTAAATAATAAATGTAAAAAGTAAAATAAAATAAACATTTACAGTATTTTCACAAAAGCTTTTTGTTTTTCTGTTATATCATTTTTGCTTTTGTTTTTAGCGTAAATTATATATTCATTGTTCTTACCCTAATCAAGATTAATTCATGAACCTTAATTGTTTAAATTAGAGAAATTGTAATATATATATATATATATATATATATATATATATAATTTTTTATTTTTTTTATTTTATTGAAGATAAAAGCTTTATAAAATGAAGAATGAGGAAGAGGAGGAAGAAAAATAAATAATAGCACTGCATAAACCCAGAGTAAAGAAAAGAGTTGTTGCCGAAATGGAGTTAGTATGATGGACAGGTCGTGTTCTGGTGGAGTTGAAGGTCAGTCGATTATGAGAAGTGGTGCGGATCGAAGCAGCTTTTGTGAGAAACATGCAGTAGACAAAGGGACTGCGGGCTGAAGATAAAGGACTACTGGAGTGGATGAGGTGTTTGAGAAGGCATGTGTTTTTGTGCTGTGGCTGTGAAGCGATGTGATGTAACAACACAGAAAAGCTGTCTTGTAGATTAGATGCACTGTGTATACAGAATCACCTGCACTGAGACAATGAAATGATTTTCTGAATGCTTCCTCTTCACTGCTTGATTGTAATCA
This sequence comes from Cyprinella venusta, assembly GCA_038021265.1. Lineage (NCBI taxonomy): Eukaryota > Metazoa > Chordata > Actinopteri > Cypriniformes > Leuciscidae > Cyprinella > Cyprinella venusta. The sequence goes on from CM075867.1 coordinate 21,517,810, forward strand.
ATCAAGGAATCATGGTCTTTAACCCTCTGGGGACCAAAAACGCGTCCCCATTTTTTAATCATTTTTTTTTCACATACTGTAGCTGCAACATAGACTTTAAATAATCAATCGAAATACAATACAAAATCAGGTGTCTGGGTGTGTGAACGAACGAACGCACAGATGCATAGCCTACTGTTAGACGAAATAGATTGTGAAGTTTTTAGATATCAAATAAGCTTTAGTTAAGACACTTTCTGCTCACGTGTTAAATATATACTATGTTTTGTAACTAATCAACTGTTATCCAATGTAAGCTATCAAAATAATGAATCCTTAACTTGTAACTTCTATGTATGATAAAATGTAAATGGGATACTTTAAAAATAATACTTTATATGGAAAAATAATTTTCTTTTCAAGATGTTTCCAACTCTAACTTTGAACCAATTCTACACAATGGCCAATGTAACCTAGTTGACCAGGATTTGTTTCCAGGTATGACTAAAAATGGATTTTTGACTTTAATTTACATTTTGATTTTATATGTAAATATATTGTCCTTTCAATTTTCTTCTTGTCTGACTCACCCGAATGAAAGGCTCATTATTATGCGTGTCTTTGTCTCTCTCAGGTGAGAATCACCTAATTATACATGATGAGGTCTGGCCTGGTCACTTCCATTCGCATATTGTCTTGGCAAACAAAAAATGTTTTTCACAATATAAACCAATTGTGAACTATTAGACAGGATGATTTTCAGATCATTGTGAAGAAAACACTCTAGGCCACAACATCCATTTGTCAAAAGTAACATGGATGCATATTTCGTATATGTGTTTTGTGGCCTTATTTCAGAAAGTTTCATTTTTAGTTTTTTTCAATAACCAAGCATAAACAATATTCTCTCAAAAATACAAACATGTACATACATGTTGCTCACATATTATGGTAGCCCTGTTTGTGCTAAATAGAGTGTAGTTTCACCTGTGCCATTAATATGTTTATAACATATTAAAGGCACAGGTGAAACTGCCCCCCCCCCCCCCCCCCCCCCATGTCAGAACATCTCAAGGACCCCAAATACACCTTGGACCCCAGAGGGTTAAATGATTGTGGATGTATTTTATTTTTTTCTTAAAAGAACTACAAAGTCAGATAATAATGAAGAATCACGGCAGCATTTTTGCTTTCGACATGAACGTGACACTTCAAAAGATCTTGCCAGACATTGTTTTGCTTTGAGTGAAAACAGTGGAATTTTTTTTCCAAGAAAAGGTTGACAAGGATGTTTTTTTAATGCATTTAACCTGATGAATGAGCCACAGGGTTATAGATCGCTTAGTACTGTATGGTCCATTTAGCATCTGCTGTTCCTTCATCATGAGCCCAAAAAAGACGCATTTTTCCTTTGAAATCCTTTGATTTTTTTGGAAGCTTGTCTCCTGCCTTTGAAGTATCATATACAAATAATTGCTAGTGAAGAGCTTGGAACTGCCATCAAGATGAATGGGAATCCTATCCTAAGGCAAATTTATATAAACCATCTTGGTCTGAGTGTATGTTGCAAGAGTGGACTGAAATTTAGTTCACGTAATAGCTTGTCCACTTGTCCTCTTATTTTGCTCTTGGCAACTCTTGCAGACTCAGCAGCATTGATACAAAAATGATGAGTTGACAAAAGTGTCCTCAGCATTCTGGAGGCGACACGTGATGAATGTTTCCATGGGGAAGCCCACAAACATGACAAAGTAAAACAAGCCAAGAAAGAAAAGATTGAATAGTTCTCTTGGTCTTTAGCTTATTGTTCATTTACAGAAGCATTATGAGATACTCTGGTTTTTGTTGGCCAAGCATCTCTGTAATGACTAGTCCAATAACATTTACAGCAGGAGAGGCAGACAGAGATGTGTATCTACTGCCATGTGTGTGTCTCAAGTTCAATATATGAAGAGTTCAGATGCAAAAACCTCTAAATGCCATTTGAAATTTTCTTCTAAAATTATCATTTTTATCAAGCTTGTATATTTAAGTTCAGTAATTTCACTTAAATGGCAATGAAGATTACCTATTAATTGTCATTTAAGTGAAATTACTGAACTTAAATATACAAGCTTGATAAAAATGGTCATTTTAGAAGAAAATTTCAAATGGCATTTAGAGGTTTTTGCATCTGAACTCTTCATATATATGTCAGACATGTTTGTCTCATGGTACACTTTTCATTTAGCATTCCAAACTTCAAATCCCAACCTAATATAGAACTTTTTTTAATAATCCAAGCACATTTGAACTTGACAACCACTGACCACCACATATTTTTGTTCTATGAAAAATAGCCGCTCTGACATTTTTATAATAAATCTGTGGCGTGTTGGAGTGACATGAGGGTGATGATGACAGATTTTTTTTTAGTATGCCTATAAAGCAAGTGACATGCGAAAGGTGCAAATAGTTGAGCACCCTTAGAAAAGCAACTTTTTCTCTGCAGTAATTCTGCAGCTTACGTTTTAAATTTAAGATAAGTTGTAATAAAGGAAAGGACCTATTTACAAAGGATTGTAGCGCATACCACCGCCTCTTGCAGTTGTCCAGTCCTGTCATGTCACAACCAATCCCCGTGATCATTGTGAGGAAGCTCGTGCATGAGAATTGACGTCATCCATAGAAACGAAGACTCACTCTAGGAGTTGTCATTTTTCCTTACTAAGAGTAGGTCTGAAAGGCATTCTGAATAACTTTAAAGAGAAAACTCCTAGCTTATTTTAGTGCGATTTAGGAGTACTCCTAGTGGTAAGATAAAATTCTTTGTGAATACGGCCCCAGGTGTGGTGGGGCGCTCTGTGCCTCCAGGGAAAAACCAGGGCCACTTGTTAGTTGCATTCTGCATTTGGAGACCTATCTGAATGGGCATGACGTCTGTGTGTATATAAAACGGTTAGTTCCAATCCTTGATTCTGATTGGTCAATAGCTGTGCTTTATTCATGATAAAACGCGGCTATGGCCGCTATCACTGCGTAACACTGCAGTTCATATGTATTTTTTATTTGAGCTTTCGTGCATATTACACATTTGAACGTTGTTGCTGTTCACGGTCAGGGACTATTTTTTTCTAGCGGAAGGAAGGCTTTTAGTGATTTTACTTCATGAAAGTTGCACTAATACATTTTTTTTTACTCTAATATCTTTATTGTGTGGTAACCGTTTTATAAAAGCGATAATGTTACTCGAGGCAAGTGCTGTATCGTGAATAAGTAACGGCTGAAGGGGTTACTCCAGTTCGTGTTGTGCCTAACAACGCCCTTCAGCCATTACTTAAATATGATACAGCACAACCTAAACTCCTTTACAACAAAAAAAAAACTCCTTTGTGTCCATCTCACTCTGACCGTCACTTTAATATTTTCCTCTTGTACTTGGCACATCCTCACACAATACCAAGGAAGTCATTTCACAGGAGGCTGTCAGAGCACATTTTCTGACCTGTCGCTCTGTGCCTGTGAAATTCTGATGAAAAGAAGACCTTGATGTGCCCAATTTTGTTGAAAACACTTTCAGAACTTTCTGGCATTTACCAGTTCCCTGCAGTTTGACAAAAATCGAATTCTCCTTATTATTCGTATTCTTCTCTACATTTCTGTTCAAATTTGAAAAACTGCCTACACATTTTATGCTTTGGCTAAAAGCAAGAGATTACTGCAAAAGAGATATGGTTGTTAGTTAATTGACTTTGGTAATAGTGTTCCTAAAAGACCCCTTGAATGATATGACATATGTAATGTGTTTGTGTCTTAATGTATTTCCTGTTGTAACTACTGTATATTGCTAACAACTTAACAATTTGCTTTTGCTATTCATAGTCTGTGCATTTTATTTTAAATGCAACACCCCTGAACAAAAGAGGATGGTTTTGGTACATTTCCCAGGAAGAGTGTTTTTTTTTTTTTTTCTAGTAGTAAGTTTATTTTGACAAATTGTATGAGGATGTTAGCATATAAATGACCTCAGAACTAACAGACATGATCTACAAACCACAAGCACAGAGAATGTGTCATTCATAATCCTGTTAGCTTTTGAAGGAGTTCTTCTTTTTCTCTCTCCCTCTCAGATCAACGAAGACACATCCAGGCCCTGTTGTTCACCTGAGTGACAGTCCAAAAGATGAGGGAAAGGTGAGGAATGCATTTATTTTCTCTCTCTTTCTCTCAGTTTTCTATTGAATCAAGAGCTCAAAACTTTTTAAACAACGAAGAACTAGTGAGCACAAAGCCTTCTCAATATGAAAAAAATGCATTAGTGTTCTTTAGCATGACTGCTGGAGTTCTTTATAAAAGCTACTTTGCATGCGTTGGCACAGTTCTGATTCATTAACACTCATCAGGATACACACACACGCTCGCATACACTTGTTATGTGACCTGATGTTCACCCCAACTACTGGTGTTAACATCTTGTATTGAGGATACATACTAAACATCTCTCTCACATGCATTCAAATTCACAATCGTTTAAAGAATAAACGGCAATTTTATCATGATATCCTCACCCTCATATTTTTTGACTCTGTATGACTTTCTTTCTTCCATGGAACAAAATAGGAGATGTTAGACAGAAAGTCTGAGCAGTACAATGAAAGTGGATAATGATTTATATTTCCAAGCTCCAAAAAGGACAAAAATGTCTTTTGGTGCTTTACAGTATAATTCACCATCCACTTTTCAAGGTATGGAAATGAACAGCTTGGACATTCTGCCTCACATCTCTTGTGCTTCCTAGCACAATAACATAAGACAAGATGAACATAACACAGGGATAGAACGAGAAAGAGGTGAGTGATATAATGTTAATTTCTGGGTTAACTATTCCTTTAAAGCATTTTCTGATTTCCTGCCATGGCACTTTGGAGTGGGTACTGCTAGGTCATCTTCCAAGAAAATAATTGGAGAAAATCGCTGTGGTTACATGCTGCTGTAGTCACAGAAGATCAAATGCATTGTGGGAATTGATACGGATGAGCTTGGGAAACAGATAAGGTTTTGAAAACGTATACAAAACAGAAAATATGCTGTAGCACAGACAATAATAAAGGTGGAGACAGTCCCATGTCTGATTGATAGGATGCAGAATTTGAATCTGAATGTGGTTTAAAGGAAAAACTGTTAAAATGTGATGACATTTATTTTCCTTTCGTTCCAATTCAAACTCCAATTCAGCTTATTGTAAGGTGTGGCTAATTAAATTCAACTTCACACTCGTGAACTGAGAAGGAACCAATTTTGAAATTCAGTATTTTTGTCCAACACATTCTGCCAATGTTTGTGACAGCGAGAGGATTCCCAGTATCAAGCAGGGGTGTGTTTTTATCTACGCTTGCTCCTTCATGTCCGGTTAAATAATAAGTATGCCCAATGAGCAGTGTGTCAGTTCTGTTCTAAACCAAAACAGCCAAAAAGCTCTTGACATTTGTAACACAGCTCTTTTTCTACTATTTATTGCCATCCATTTGGTATTTATAGACTCCTGCTTTTTTTCTCTCTCTCTCTCTCTCTCCTCTGTGTGTGTCCCTCAGTTGCTGATAGGTTTTGAGAGCGGTACAATAGTAATGTGGGACCTGAGGGTCAAAAGAGCTGACTTCAGGATATACTATGATGAGGTGAGTGTCAAGTGATTGTCACTTTTTTTTTTTTTTTTTTTTTGCGTAAAACGTCCATAATAATAGATTATAATATGTACACTACTGTTCAAATTGGGTTGTTGAAGGGATACTCCACTTTTTTTGGAAATAGGCTCATTTTACAACTCCCCCAGAGTTAAACAGTTGAGTTTCACCGTTTTCAAATGCATTCAGACGATTTTCTGATATTTAGAAGACTATGAGACCAGAAACTGTCTGGTTACTGATATTCTTCTAAATGTCAGAAAATCAGCTGAATGCATTTGAAAACGGTTAAACTCAACTGTTTAACTCTGGGGGAGTTGTAAAATGAGCCTATTTCCAAAAAAAAAAAAAAAAAAAAAAAAAAAAAAAAGTGGAGTGTCTCTTTAAGATTTTGGAAGTTTTATATATAATATTGTGAAATAATATTACAATTTAAAATGTAATTTTATTCCTGTGATGGCAATTATTTTTCAGCTTTTTTATTTAACTTTCTATTCATCAACAAATCCTGAAAAACGTGCATCATAGCCTCTTCAAGAAATAGTTCCAGTATATAAATAATGTTTTTCTATATAATTTCATAAAGTTTTTACAGTACATATAATGTTTGTGAGTACACACATTCTCTGTGTGATTTTTACATTCATATTATTTTTTGTGTCTCAGTCTCTCTCTGTGTGTGCGTGCATCTGTGACCCACAAGCTCATCTTGTTATAATCCAGCCCTCAGCCAAAAACAAGACAAACAAAAATAAATTGGAGAAAAAACAAAAGAACTAAGCTATATAAATAAAAAATGACGTCTCTCTTGCTCTCCATTGTCCAAGTAAATTTACTTTTGGTACGAAGCACTTGGCTCATCTGCACATTTTTTTCCCCCCACATTGTTGCTGATTTACAACAACACTGAGCACAAGTCACTTCTCTGATTTAATTTCCCGCCTTGTGCCATGTGGATGTGTTTGGCATAATCACTGCTTGGCACACAACTTTATCTTCCTTTTGAAACGGGAACTGCCTCCCGCAGCCAGCTGCTCGCATTCATCCTTCCAAAACATGTTTCAATCACAGCGCCCCTTGGCTCACAGCGGCACGCGCAAAACCTTCCAAAAACTCGCCCTTTTCTCCTTCCAACCCTTTACTGCGGGCTTCAGTTGGGTGACGGCACCCTCTGATCATCTGTCAGCGCTGCCTGTGCGCAGGGAATCTCAGGCACAGTCGCTCGGCAAGCGTTTGTCAGAGTGGATAAATGGAAATGTCTAGGGGTCTGCTAATTGCTGCTTTAGATGCCCGCCTGGTATGTGCGCACGTGTGGGGAAAAGTGTACTTTAAATAGAAAGCCTTTTGAACGAGAGAGTGAGGAAAGATGCGTGTTACTGGGAATGAAACAAAAGATAGAAAAGGACATGTCATTTAATGTTGAAAGGAAATGGATTCGATTAGGAAAGGTACTAAAATCTCTTTCCCTCTCATTCAGTGAAAGTATACTAAACATCACCGCCAAACACTTTAAACCCCTTTCATACACACTCCCAACTAACATCAAATAAATCTGACTGTGCCAATATCATTTCACTTATTATTTACTGTGTGACATTAGCGAGTAGATGAGTGGAGATCAGGCTGCTTTGATGATGGAGTAATTACTGATATCGGATTATTGACTCTTAGATGGATGAAGGTCAGAGAGAGAGAGAGAGAGAGAGAGAGAGAGAGAGAGAGAGAGAGAGAGAGAGAGAGAGAGAGAGAGAGAGAGAGAGAGAGAGAGAGAGAGAGAGAGAGAGAGAGAGAGAGAGAGAGAGAGAGAGAGAGAGAGAGAGAGAGAGAGAGAGAGTGTGTTCACCTGCAGGAACTATTAGTCATGTCTTCAGTTCTCTAATTTCTGGAGCCAAATTGTGAATGCACACATTTCTTTATCCCTCTTTACTTTTTTCTATTGTTACTTCTGTCTTTTTCCCTCAGTAAGATTTTTTTTGTAATTGTTTTTGACTGAAGTCTCTTATGTTCACTGATGTCCACTTAGGCCTCGTTTACACTGCATGGTTCAAGTGACCCAAATCCGATTTTTCGTCTCATGTGGTACAGATCGGATATGACCGGTGAACGTGTAAGCAGGAAAAAAACACACGGATTCCGATTTTCTCAGATCGGATTCAGGCCTCATTCATGTGTTAATAAATCGGATGTGACTCGGATATGTGCATTTGCATGTGCCATGTAAGCAGACAATTCCTCAGTAAATGCGAGTCGTACGTTATTAAAATAGTGCGCGATAAAGGCACAATGGAAGATAAAGTATACACACAGTGGAGCAATACAGAGGTTTCATGTCTTTTGAGTGTTTGGGGTGAAGAATGCAGGCAAACATGCAGGGTTGTTACAGAAATAAATCCATATTTGAAGACATTTCTCAACATATGGGGAGGCATGGTTTGAAGTGCTCGTGGCTACAGTGCATCTACTGTTTTTTTCTCCGCCGTTCGAGAGACCAATGTTTTGATGACTTTTCAAAATATTGAAAGAAAAACACTGGATATATTTTATTCGCATCTGCATCCATTGCATTTCGTGCTGTTTTACTTAATTTTCCGTGTCTGATCGTCTACGTTTGGTAGGTTCAGCAGTGTATAGTGTAAATGCAAAAATCGGATACGGGTCACTTTTAAAAGAGGTTGTAAGCGGGTCGTCAAAAAAATGGATACGGTCAGGAAATCGGATTTGGGTATCAAGACCTGCAGTGTCAATGCAGCATGTTGATCAAAAAATACAGTAAAAACATAGTATTGTCAAACATTTTTGCAACTTTAAATAACTTGTTTTCTATCCTAACATATTTTAAAATGTAATTTATTCCGGTGATGCAAAGCTGAATTTTCAGCATCATTACTCCATTCTTCTACATGATCCTTCAAAAATCATTCTAATCATTTGGAAGAACTGTTCACATTATTATATAACTTGATCCTCATGTATATATACACACACATACTATGCAGCTCTTAGAGCTTTATTTTTAAACCTCCTTTTTATAATTTGTGATCTCATTCTTTTTCTTTTCATCCTTGTTTCCTGTCCTCTTACAAAGGCCACGAATTAACAATATGAAATAAATGAGTTGTATTCTAATCTGGGCAAAATTTGAAATGTTTGTTAATGCAATCCTGCTCGCTTCTCTATTCTCTCTGTCAGGCCATTCACTCAGTAAGCTGGCATCACGAGGGCCGGCAGTTCATGTGCAGTCATTCGGATGGCAGTCTGAGCATGTGGAATTTGAGAAACACAGCCAAACCTTTTCAAGTCACCTTCCCTCACGGTGGGTACACACATAAAGCATGGTTTTTTTTTTTTTTTGTTTGTTTTTTTTTTTTTTTTCCCAAATATTAATAACAATCTTATTCATAGCTGATTTACTGTTGTTTAAAATAAACATTTAAACCTTTTAATGTGCTTCATTAAATTTAAGGATAGATGAATTTTTACTGAAACATGTCAAAATTACAGTCATGCTCTGTATAAATTATATGTTTTTACAGACATGAATAAGCCTGGACAAATAAATAAGCCATTTGACCATTTGTATTGTGTTTAAAAAGATTACAATTCACATTTACGGTTTCAGTTGCATTTTCGCTGTAGTATAATATGTGATATTTTAGTTAGAAAAAAATGTTGCTTGTGTATCATCCTTTGTTTTATATCCTACAGTATATACTTAATGTAATGAGCACATAACTTAGACTTACATAGACCATAGAATATATAATATTCTAATAATATTCAAGTTTCATTAAAAAAAGCAATGTTTTGAAACAAAAATCACGTTTGTGTTGAAGACTACAATGCCCCTTTCCGTATAGCAGTGAAAACATGGATTGGCAGAAAATTCCTTCAATGGCACGAAACCATTGTTTCATAAATGATGGAAAATTCTGTTAATGGTTGGGAAAGTGTTAAAGCAAGACTTTTTTTTCATTTGTATGTTCACAGTTTTATTAATGATTTTTTTTTTCCCCAAATAAGGAAGTCCTCAACAAATTTGTCCAAAAAAAATAGGTTTTGTCAGGCTTGGCTCACTTCTGGGGCCACATTTTGATCCCAAATTATAGCTAAGTAAACCCACAGGGACAGTTAAAGACCCCATCTTCCATGACTCACCATCTATTAGTGAAATCTGACTCTGACGTAGTCAGCAAAAACACCCCCTCACCAGGTGTGTTCATTATGGAGGATGATTCAGTGTGTGGGTTCACTGTGTGTGTGTGTGTGTGTGTGTGTCCAAGTTTGATTTGACTGGAAATAAGTGATTCACTCTCAATCTTTGCTGCTATGTTTGGGGTCCTGGCCTTGAGCTCAGTGGTTATATAAAGATGATCACACTCGCACTGGGAAAAGCGTTTATTAATCAGAAAGTTCTAGACATAAACGTAAGAAAGGTTTAGGTGAAAATGTGATGCATTTAAACTTGTTTTATTTTTTTTTCTTCAGGCAAGTCTCAGAGAGACGGTAGAAAAGAGTCATGTAAACCCATTCTCAAGGTCGAATACAAGACCTCAAGAAACAGGTAAGAGAACACACTAAAAAGTCACATCAGTAGCAAATTGTGACTCTTGAGCCTTGACCCCCTCAGCCTAAAATCAGCCTAGCTTACAGTGTCTTCTTCTATAGCAATGCACAAGTTACCTTTGATAAGAAATGCAACAATCAATCAGCACAGTGAGTTTGAGAGTTATTACCAAAATAAAACAATGTCATTAAAGGGATAGTTCACTTTGAAATTAATTTTTGATATGTTTTAGCTTACCTCAAGGGCATTCAATATGTAGGTGTCTTTGTTTCCACAGTATTTTCAATTTTGATATTTTTCGGTCAAACCGTTGTTGTCTATCAGTCATATAATGCAGGTATAGGGGGTCCACCTCAAAGAGCATGCACAGAGAAGTCAAAATTAAACATGATTTAATGACACGTAAATGTAAGTACACATTGATGGCCTAAGACACGAAACGAGTGGTTTGTTTGAGAAAACGAACAGTATTTATATCATTTTTACCTCCTGTAACCATAGCCATGTCCAACTGATCTGAAGGCACGTGCACGCGCCGGAAGTGATCGCTTGCGTGTTCGTCACTCATTGTTTACACAGAGATTTCGGAAGTTTTACCTTTTACCCCAAACAAGAACGTCACTCCGAACAGCCATAATTACGACTGATCTCACTCGGTATGGCCGACCAAACTGCCCATTTGAATGAGAGAGAGAGACGGAGAGACCTGGAGAAAATTTCAATTTCAATTGACTTGGCTTCCTTGATATATATATATATATATATATATATATATATATATATATATATATATATATATATATACATATATATCTTGTGCATAACCTCTCCCCATAGACAACAGTGGGGATCGCTTGAAGGCTTTCAAGTGTACCGATGCATATCAATGTGCAGTGGCTGGATGAGTAAAAGACGTAAAAGTGCAGCACCTGGCCACCAAGGATTAATATTTAATAATGGGAAATTAGATGTTTATTGAGATGTTTATTGTCAATTTATGAATTCCTGAAATAACATTAGAATGGATGGCTTTTTATTAAAGGAATGATTTAACTTTTTAAACTATCATTTATAAGTTTGTAAATATAGTTTTTTTTTTTTTTTAAATAGTTTAGACCCTCTCTGACAGCCTGGGCCCTGATGAGTCCACTCTGAGACTAATTGTTTATTCCATTTACCTTGAAATAATGTTGTCAGGACTGGAATGACAGTAGACAGGTCGGAAAACAATATGTTACAATTGTTTCACTATGATTGATATGCTAAGCAGTCATATTGAATTACCCAGAGTTTCCCAGTCTCTACTCTAACTTGAGGGGAGCGTTCCAGTTAAAAGTTCCTACTGGGGGCCAGGAATTTCCCCCCCTCCAAGGATAAATGGAATGCAACACAAAATACAGCGAATGATTCATTTAATCCTGCATGCGATGTGCACTCAAGAACCATTACTGCTGTTTTATCTGGTCACAAAACAATTCAAGTTTACTGCCTGTTTTTATGAAGCCTGTTTTCCTCGGGAGATGAGCAGCAAAACATAATTTGAAGAAACTTCCATCTTTGATTGATTGTTTGTTTTTTCCCGACCCCTATGCTGTGTTCAAAGAAGTGGTCATAAGTGGCCGCCTCAGTTTTAATGACATTTTAAATTAGTTTGGCTGTAATGTTGTTTTTCCCCTTTTGTTTCTTCCTATTTTCTATTAATATTTCAGGGTAGGGAATAAGACTTTAAATTGAAACAATGCAACGTATTGAGAGGACCTTCGAAGTCCAAGCAAGGTTGTTTTGGGTGGCATAAAAGTCTCCTAATAAGATAGAAGCTATGGGTCTTGACATGATGAAGTTTTTCCATTTACACTTTTTTTTTATTTTCTCTGTATTCCAGTAGTGAAGCCTTTGTAATCTTTTCCGGAGGGCTTTCGTATGATAAGGCAGGACGGAGACCCACCTTAACCATCATGCATGGCAAAGCCATCACAGTGTTAGAGATGGACTATCCAATAGTGGACTTCATGGTGCTCTGTGACACTCCCTATCTCAACGGTGAGTATGCTGAGCACTTCAGTCTGCTGTCTTCCATATCAGTTATCTTGTTCTTGGTGGAACACTGAGTAAACTTAAGTTTTAAGCTTAAGTTTTGTTTTGTTCTTTGTCTCATTGTAGACCTAATCGTTGTTGTTAAAAGAGAGTGGAGAGGAGATAATTTAAGTGTTTCTAATAAACTGTTTCTAATAAATCAGTACAAACATCTCATTCACACATTAGTTTGTATCATCACAAAGTGATCATCACACATTTTTTAAAAAAATGATTTTTAAAACAGGTTTCTTGAACACTCAACCCATCATTACTCTTAAAAACATATCTCACACCATTGGTCAGGCTGGCGGGGATGCTAAATATATATATATATATATATATATATATATATATATATATATATATATATATATATATATATATATATATATATATATATTTTTTTTTTTTGAAAGCACCACAAAGGTTACACTTGTAGGGGGGAATCAAATTATAAATGGTTTACCTAAAGTTAAGTTGTATAATCATATTACAGGGATATTTCACAAAAAAAAAAAAAAATAATAAAATAATTAAATAAATTCTATCATTTTAAATGAAAATGCGTATTACTTCTGTGGAACGTAAATATTCATAATATAATTAATTAAAAAAATTAAAACACATTTTTATGTCAGTTTTTTTTTTAAATCTTTTCCATTCAATGAAAGTCAATGGGGTTCAATCGTGTACTACATTACTTATCCTATAAAAATGTAATATACATAAATCTAGAGTATTGAATCTATTTCTTGTGCTGTCATTGTCTAGAATTCATAGATGGGGATTTTGTTGAGATGTGTTTGTGTTGACAGAGGTCCAGGAGCCATATGCGGTGGTGGTTCTGCTGGAGAAAGATTTCGTTGTGGTCGATTTAACCCAGAGCAAGTGAGCAATCTCATCTTTCTCTTTCCACTATCATACTCACACTTCCTGCCGTGTGTGTGTGTGTGTGTGTGTGTGTGTGTGTGTGTGTGTGTGTGTGTGTGTGTGTGTGTCTGAATAATGTAACTCAATGTGATGTACTCCAACAACACCTCACACTAGTACTTCTACCAGAGGCAACATCACTCAACACCTGATAAATATTGTGTGTGTGTGTGTGTGTGTGTGTGTGTGTGTGTGTGTGTGTGTGTGTGTGTGTGTGTGTGTGTGTGTGTGTGTGTGTTATTTTAAAGATATGAGTTTATGTGAGTGTGTGTTTATCTGTTGAGGGTACATATCATAGAGTTGTCACTCATAAATGTCCAAATGAGTCAGTATTAGGAACAAGAGCCAAGGTCACCCTGACACTCGTACACAGACACACTCTTTGCTTTAAAGCCATTTCTTCACAAAGAGGCAGTGCAGGAACAAACAAACTGCTGCATTCAATCAGACAGTCATCCATATATTCCATAAAAGTAGCCATAAATGTCTATTATATGTATATTATATATTATACTACTTATTTGCAGTATTTATTATAAATCATTATTTTAAAATAATAATGTACCATTGTGATCTTTAATCAAACTAACTTTCCATCCATCTTGCAGCGACATCTCTTCTCTTATAATGTTTTTACTGGCGTGAGGGCAGGACAACCTGTCTCTCATCATAGCAATAGTAAACCACAAGGATCCAATGATCCAATCAATTCCAGATTAGAAAATTCCAGCCCTACATTTAGTCTTTTTCAAGAAGCCATCTTGGCTATACAACAGAATAGAGAAGAAAAGACTAACTTCCATTTCATGCCGAAACTTTAAACTTGAACTTTAAAGTGTACTTTACATTACATAATAAAAGCAATAAGCCACTCAATACCACAGGTACAATGAAAAATGGGGTAAAATCACACTCAACCTTGATCTTATTACTTTTATATCAGCAATATCAATGTGATAAAAGACATTAACACTTACATTTACTAATAATACTTACAATGTCATATAATAATATATTCTTAAATTTTCATTCTTTTTTTGAATAATATAGTTCAGTTGCATAAATGTAGTTCAGTGGCTTCAATATAATACCCGTGGGAGTCCGTATCTGGTAGCCCACATAGAGTTGCCCGAAGGCAACTTTCTATAAATAGCCTCAGTTTCTTTTATCAAGATACCACTCATTCTTAAGTATTTCAAATTTGTAGCCCTTCAGATCATTTAATCCCTTTCACTTAAGGTTGGAGACCCGGATGTATTCTGTTTATGCTTGCTTGTAGCAATGTACATTAATACAGAAGTCAGTCAATGTGCGGTCACAGATTAGTGTATGGATATAGGCTATTTTATGACATTTTGAATGTGACTCTTCCAATCAGATTGCAGAGACATCTGAATAAATGTTTAATAAATACCTGTTGTTCATTTATAAATCTCTCTCTCCTTTAGTTTTCCTATCTTTGAGAATCCATACCCCATGGACGTCCATGAGTCTCCAGTCACATGCACTGCTTACTTTGCAGACTGTCCCCCCGACATCATACCTGTGCTTTACTCCATAGGAGCCAAACACAAAAAGACCGGCTACAGTCACAAGGTTTGTCAAAGTTTTAAGCGAATTTACAATTTTTTTTTCTGAGTTTCTCGATTTTCAATGTAATATTATCAAAATTATTACCAATTTTAATTGTTTTTGTGTTCAGGAGTGGCCGGTCAGTGGTGGCACATGGACGATTGGTTCGCAGACATATCCAGAGATTATCGTTACAGGGTAAGTGAATTTGCATGTGCTTTATGTTTTCAACATGCATCTGTGGCTGAAAGAACAGAAACTAGAAAGGTTAAATGTCAGTATCATGTATCATAACTTGTATTTTATGGAATATTTCTGGTATTGCATGCTTACACCTTAGAATAAACTACAGTTTAATTTTGGGGTCAGTAAAATATTTAATGTTTTTTAATGTTTTTTAAGTTTCTTTAACTTACCTATTTTTTCCAGGATTGTGGGATGAATAAAAAGTTATATATATAATATATATATATATTGATCAATTGTATATATTTGAGCTAAAAAAAAGTCTCTTAAAAATAAAAAAAACTCCTTATTGACCCCAAACTTTTGAATGTTATTGTATATTACAAATCGATTTGACAAAACATGTCAGTTTTAGCATTACAGCTAAACATTCTGAAGCTATTTGAAGTAGCATGCTTTATATGCTGCTTTTGAAATATTGTTGCACAAAATTATTGGAAACCATAACGATTTAGTCTTTATTTGTAAATAAATAAATAAATACATTTGTGTTGTGTTGTGTAGTGTTGTTAAAACTCGATCTGTGCAAAAACTACAATACCGTTAGAGGACCAAACGTTAAATATTGTACCTTTAACATGAACATCAAATTTATATGTATTTTTTTTTTATCTCATATGTGGGTGACAACTGTCCCAGAGCAACACGCCTCATATTCTCACTTTGTTTTGTGTGTGTGTGTGTGTGTGTGTGTGTGTGTGTGTGTGTGTGTGTGTGCGTGTCACATTGTCGCTCACGTATTGGAAACATAGGGAATGAAAACTGAATGCCACACTTGCTTCCAAGTCGCCACTAAATGATTTTAGACATAATGCATATGCATTAATGAGTGTTTCTTCAAATATTGGCACCTTTGTAGACTTTTAGAAAATAAACTCTCTGAAAACTCACTTTTCACTCTCTCAGTAGTTTTTTTATCCTCAGTTTAGGATTTTTTTGTCATGAATATTAGTATAATTTCCACCACGTCAAATGATGTTATGATTTCACATGTTTATTTAATCTAAAGGCTTCTTAATGAAAGTAGTAAAATTTATGTGCTCCCTTTTCTTGCAGCTGAATTTTTAAATTTATTTATTTTTTTAAAGCATAATCTTTATCTTTAGTAGTTTCAGAAAGTTTGATGTGCAGGTATAACAAATGAACAAATCGGCCCACACAAGGTGACTCTTCAAAATAGTTTGACACCCCGTCTCAAAAAGTGAAACTTTCCACCCACACATGGAGGTCATTTATAGAATTTTTATTTGCTTGAAAACTCTGGATTGATTTTGTTTTTGTTCTGAAGCATGCATCGATTGCGTTTGTCACTCAGTGATGTCTAAATGTTGCCCTCCCGCTTGGCTCTCATTGGTAAATGTATCGCAATTCTCCGCTTTAATTCAATAGTTCTATTGACCCTGCCTGTTGATCTCTCTGCCTCTTTTTTTCCTCCTGTTTCCATAGCTGTCATTGCCTGCTTCCCCTTAAGCAGTTGAACACATACACTCATTCGCTCATACGATCACTCTTTGTCCTTCCTCTTTGCTGTCCCCCACAGACATGCAGACGGATCGATAAAGTTTTGGGATGCCACAGCGAGTAAGTGTCTTCGATTTGAAGAGCTTGTTCCCCCCTTCAGCCTCATGCTGTTCCATCTCACGCTTTCTTACCTCTGCCATATGATTCCTCATTTGTCATTTCATTCTTTACAATTCAAACCCAATATGACCAAAATGGACATCCAAATACCACATCTATGTGATGGTTTCACAAACATGGCCATTACGTAAAAGAATATTCCACGTTCAATTCAAGTTAAGCTCATTTGACAGCATTTTTGGCATAATGTTTATTACCACATCATCCCTTGATCGTCCCTTGTTTACTATTAAGGATTTGCACAGAAATAAGTTTATAATTTTATATAAGACCTTTCATTAATGATTGTGGTACAACTTTAGTCTGCTATTTAAGCATTAAAGCTGTTTAAATTATAATTTTACAGTCAATCTAAGGTTAGAGGGTGGTGTTCAACAACAAAGCTGAATATAATTTTACACAGACAAGTTTAATGTTCATTTTTTTTAATACAGATACTGTTTATGTCTTGTGGCTATACTGTTGAAAAATGTGTCTATTTTATTAACAGATTGACCCATTCACTTCCTTTTTAAGGCCTGTTCACACCAAGAATGTTATGTATGAAAATAACTTTATTATTATCCACACCAATGAACAATAACATTCTGCCTATTATAAGTGTGTGCTGCCTTCTGCTTTAAATGCACAAGCTCTGATTTTCTGCTATCAACTGAAAAAAAAAAATGTTTAAACCATGTTAAATGATCCATGTTATCTCCATGAATGATAATTAGAAATCTGGGTCTTTCATAAAGTGAATTTTACATACAATGCCGTTTTTTTTGTAAAAAGCCTATTTAAATAAATATTTATTTATTAATTTATAGAAATTTAAAAGATTTCAAAAATCCTCCAAAAACTGCACAAATGTTGAGTAAAAACATTAATAAATAGAGTAAAATTACATTTGTAAAAAAAAAATATTATACTGCTTCAAAATTAAATGTTATTGTCTGGGGTCCCTGGAGACCCCAAAGATAATGAGTGTAGACACAAATGAAGATAATAGAAGGGCTAAGTGTGGTGTGGACTTCTCTATTCCCCAAAAAATATAGCAATTATTAAATCTTTATAATTATAGTTAGCATCACAGTTATCATATGGTGTGAATGTGCCTTAAATTTCTTCCAAAAGTAGAGACACTATACTTTGTGGTAATCATGCCACCATTAGGTGCTGTCGATGAAGCTTAGCTTGGACTAAACACAGAATATTTTCATTTAGAGCATTGTTTCCATTTGAACACCCTGTGTATCACATTCATTATGTAATATGATGTGATGTGGTGATAACCTCCATCTCTGTCAGTCACACTGCAGATGTTGTATAAGCTCAAGACATCAAAGGTATTTGAGAATCCTAAGAGTGGAGACGTGGGACGCAGCGGCGAGCTTGTTGAGGAAGACCCCTACGCCGTTCAGATGATCAGTTGGTGCCCACAGAGCCGTATCTTTTGTGTAGTCGGCATCAGTGCCCACGTCATCCTCTACCGCTTCAGCAAATATGACGCCAACACCACCATCACGGTGAGTTGAGAAAGCTTATTTTAAAGGGATAGTTCATCCCCCCCAAAAAATGTATTCTCTCAACATTTCCTCATGAATATTATGATTATGTCCTAACAATTAAAGCCAATTGGGTCCATAACAATTTTAGACCCAATTGGCTTTTATTGAAAATCAGTTATAATATTCTTCAAAATATCTTCTTTTTTAAATGCATACTAACTTTATATTGTGTGTGAATTCTCAATTGAAGTCCTTAGAGGTGCGGCTGCAGTGTGAGATGGAGGACGTCATCTCTCCATCGGACACAGAGAACACTCCATGTTATTCAGACCCCAGCGGTCTCTCACCCCAACCACAACCCCCCAGTCCCCGCAGCAACACGCCGGACAGCGCGCGGGACAGCATCCCTTGCCTCAAGTTAGACTACACAAAAATCACAATCTTTTATGTTTTTATAATATATGTAGGACTTGACGGGACATTGTTAGCTTACTTACTAGACAATACAATATATGCACTACAATATTTTTTTTTCAATATATGCACCACAAATATTAGGTTTAATGAAAGTTTAACAATCAAATTAGATTCCACATTAAACTAATTTGAATTCTTACCTCTTAGGGTTAAAGATCGTATGATCCGAATGCCTCCTGGATACCAGGCAGAGCTGGTGGTTCAGTTATTATGGATTGATGGCGAGCCGCCACAACAAATCACCAGCCTGGATTTAAACTCTGCCTATGGACTGTAAGTGACTCCTCACCTTTGATGTTATCTATTTTATTCAGCCAATAGAATCTTTACTTTTTCCTCTAATTTAATATTCTGTCTTTTCCTTGCAAATAAATACCATAGAATTAGTATTAAAATATACAGTGGTAATACCAATATTTTTCTTAACCTGTTTGGACTGATGTACCATGGTATATGAGTATGGTAATCAAAAATTATTGTGTGGTACGTGAGTCTTCTCTGACTCATATCAGTCCTCCCATATTTATGTAATAGATTTTGTCATCACTGCACACACCCCAGCCTCATGTGTCTAGACTCCAGATGTTAATATCCCAGCTCATGGGGTGGGGTGTTTGATGTTTTTGATTAAAGTGGTAAAAACTCTGGGTAATTTGGCCTCCTTTTGAATATTTTTATTTATTTATTTATTTATTTACTTTTATTTAAAAAATGTTGGATTTTAATATTTTAGTGAAATACAGTGAAAATATATGGAAAACTCACTGTTTTATAGCATTTTACATTTTTTCAAGATTTTTTGATGAAAGGAAAATTCAAAACATCAGCATTTATTTGAAATATAATTATTTTTAAAATTCAAAAATAATTTAGATTTTTTTGAGGAAAAAAAATGGTACTGACCCCAAACCTAGAAGGGGAAATAACCTCAATCACCACCAATGTGCAGCATCCACCTGGATGATGCGACAGCAGCCATATTGCGCCAGAACGCCCACCCCACACCAGCTTATTGGTGGAGAGGAGACAGAGTAATGAAGCCAATGAATATATAGGGATGATTCGGAGGTCATGATGGACAGAGGCCACTCTGCAAATTTGGCCAGGATCCCAGGGTTATAGCCCTACTCTTTTGAAAGACATCCTGGGATTTTTTTTTTTTTTGTGACCACAGAGAGTCAGGACCTCGGTTTTACATCTCTTCCAAAGGACGGTGCTCTTTTTGACAGTATAGTGTTCCCATCACTATTCTGGGGCGTATGGACCCACACAGGCCACAGGGTGAGTGCCCCCTGCTGGCCTCACTAACACCTCTTCCAGGCAGCAACAACCCGGTATCCCCAGGAGTTTCCCATCCAGGTACTAACCAGGGGTGCATTTCCCGAAAGCATCGTTAGCCAACTATGGTCGCCATTTCCGTCGATACCAAGACTTCAATGGAAATTGCGACCAACTTGCGACCATAGTTGTCTAACGATGCTTTTGGGAAAAGCACCCCAGGCTCAGCTCTGCTAAGCTTCAGTGGGAAACCACTCTTGGACTACAAGGTTATATGGCTGCTGGTATCAGTAACGCATTACTTTGGGTGCACCTTGCTTCAGACTTGACTGACACCGCAAACGTCATAATTTTTAACCTTTTATACTTTTTTTTGTTCCAATTATTCTGCTTGTTGTACATAGTAGTCCCATATTCATAATTGTCACATATATAATATACAGTGAGGAGAACAAGTATTTTATACACTGCCGATTTTGCTGGTTTTCCCACTTACAAAGCATGTGAGTCTTATTTTATCATGGGTACTCTTCAACTGTGAGTGATGGAATCTAAAACAAAAATCCAGAAAATTGCATTGTATTATTTTTAAGTAATTCAATTGCATTTTATTGCATGACATAAGTATTTGATCACCTACCAACCAATAACAATTCCAGCTCTTACAGACCTGTTAGTTTCTCTTCAAGAAATAAGCAATATTGCGGCCTTAGCCTATTTCACAGCGAGTATCACGGCAGACTCAGAGGATGCGTTAAAGTGGATATAATGTTACATTCATTAAATGTATGACTGAACATGACTTTATAATGGACTTTTGTATAACTGAAACTTTTAGTAAGAAACATAGTTGTGTATGATCAGTGAGTGTGTGTGTGTGTTTATACAGGTTGGCTGTAGGTAACTGCAATGGTTTGGCAGTTGTGGACTATCTGCAGAAAACCATTCTGCTGTGTATGAACACCCTGGAGCTGTACGGATCCGCAGACCCTTTCCAGCGACTAACACGCTCTCCTCGCAAAAACCGGCAGTCCACATCAGGTAAACATGCACAATGTGTCTCAGAAGCCCGCAAACGTTCAAATACATTGTGTTTCTCTGTAATGCCAGTTGTGAACACACATGTCACTGGCTTGCATCTGCAAACATGCTCAGCATTTCAGCCATCAAAAACAGACTTTGCCAATCTAACTTCTGTCCTTGCCTGAAAATAGTCTGTCTCACACACACAACCACACAGTCCCTCTCTTCAACTGCATGGGACAGACTGCATTCATAGTTGCCTTCTCTGCATGTCGTCTGTTGTGTCTCTGTTGCTGTTGGTCTTTGCCTGAGCACGACACCTAACAGAGAACACAGCGTAACCTGCCATACGGACTTGCTGTTACTAATCCAGCACAGATCTCGCTCCACCTGCCCTCCTCTATCCTCCTACCTCGACTGCTCCCGTACATACACACTTACACTCACACGTACCATCCAGAGAAAGATGTCATAAGTGAAAGCTGGAGATGGAGATCTGTTTTCATAGAGCTTCATCAAAAGGAAGCTGTGGGGAGGCGGCCATGCTGGCTCCTCACTTCAAAGCGGTCGCTCTCCCTCCTCTTGTTCAGGCAGCCATATCTTTAGAAACCGAGAGGCTTTGAGTCGACGTGGAGATGCAGAGGTGGGCAGAAAGGTCGTTTAGTGCGGTCGAAGAATGATTTTTATCTGTACCTTACGTAAGCTCTCAAAAAAGACAGAGAACGTCTTAACGCTCACCCACACACTATGGCCAGTGTGTATTCTGATGATCTTAAGGGCCAGAAATCCCCCTCTGTTTTCATTCTAACATTGATTATGTTCTTTAGTCTTTCTCTTCGTATATGGTGGAATCCAAATGTCTGAGTGGAGTCCAAATGTTACTATTTTAAAAATGTCAATGCAGTTAGGGCTTTTCACACTTGAAATAGTTCACCCTGGGTCATTCTAAACCTTGGATAAAGGGAATCCTGGGTTATCTTTATTCACATTTCACACTGTTAAAGTCCTTATTTGCATATTTAAAGCTACACTGTGTGATTTTTACCCCCATCTAGCGGTGAAAAGCTATATGACCATCCAGTGAATATTAGTTTCTGTTCCTCTCAATTCCGATTTCGTTTTAACTCCTACGGTGGCCAGTGTAGTCCAAGATTAACATGGCTTCCAGCTCGACCTCGTCCATGAGTGTTAACTCAAACATAAACATGTCGGACATACCTGTTAATTCAAGCTTCGCCTTTAGCGACCATTACTCTTTGGCTAATGTACTTTCAAGATGGAGGGGCAACATGGCGACCGACATTAGAACCCCTTACCCGTATGTATTTTCAATGGCATATTATGCACTCACGAGAATACTTTATTAGCCTACTTGATCGAAGTAAATATACATTAATGAGCACATATATTTTTGAAAGAACTAGGTGTTTTTAGCTAAGAATAAACTAAAAGAGTTACACAGTGTAGCTTTAAGGTGTCAGCATCACTGACCTTTTTACAGAAAGGCTCTAGCATTGCATATCCTCATATTACACATTGCTGACTGTAATATCAAGAGTGAATTTTTATAAAGGTAAGAATTAAATGGTCGTGTTTACGTGTGTGTATAATTATACACAGTGCACCCAAATATTATGCAAACACAAACTTTTATTTTGGATGCAATTAATCGTGATTAATCGTCTGACAGCTGGCCAATTGAGAAATGGTCACAAATATGTTTATTTGATAAGTGACAGAAAAATAGTGCAGTCTTATATATTTCTTATTCATGGTTTATCACAAAAAATATTTTGTAATTTAAGTTTTTTTTTTTCTGTTTTTCTCTCCAGGTTTAAAATAAATGTTGAAGCACAGAATTTCAGTCAGGTCTCAGACATTTGGACCCCACTTTATGAGTGATGCCGCAGTTTGCTTTTGTAAAATTTCAAATGGTTGGTTACCTTTTATCCAACAAATGCAATGTTGTGAAGGAGTGAAGACAATGTAGCTCAGCCCGCTGTCAGATACTCACACTCATTTTAGATGGAATCTGTCGACAAAATGAATTCACACCTGCACACATACACTTTTAGATAGACACAGATGAGAGGAGACATTTTTATTTGTTCATATGTTATTTTTGTTGGCTTGTTTGTTTGTGCAATATCATTGCCACAGTTGAGAAAGGAGCCATTTTTATTTGTTCATATGTTATTTTTATTGGTTTGTTTTAGCAATTTCATTGCTACAGTTGAGGTGGCTGTTAATCCCAAAAGCTGTTTCCTTCTGTTTAGCTGGGTTTTTATTTTTGTTGTTGATGTTTTTTTTTTTTGCCTTAATTTTTGTTGTTTTTTTTGGAAGAAAGAAAATACAAAAGGTTAGGCTCAATTTTCTAAGCTTTATGCCGTCATTCTCTCCCTCGATACACTGGGTCTTGCTCAGATTGTGGTCACACGCGTTTTGTCACTCTGAGCCTGTTTTGTTCTTCTCTCCTCCTCTTTTCCTCCCTCGCTCCATCTCTCCTCTTGTGGGTGGCGGTGCTGGGGCATGGGGGTGCTGTTGCAGACTTTTGCATGCGCGGCCTGTCTAACTTTTATTCCGATTCAAAGAAACGGATCCGTACTTCCTACCAGAGTAAGTCACTTCTCCAGTGAAGCGCTGGCGGGGGTCTCACAACAGCAAGGAGACAAAGCACAGACAATGGGATGTCATTTATCAAAAATGTGTTGTTTTGATGATTACCACCAAAGGTAAAATTACTGTTCTGCATTTAATTCAGTGCTATATAATATTTATTGCAATTTAATTGTTACAGAATTAGAATATCATAACATATCCTGAATTTGCATACATTGAAATCTTCAATCTTTGATTGTCTCCTTGCTACGTGTTTTCTTGATTTGTGCCAAAGGTTTGTGTAATGAACCATTTAAACATTTCCATTTAATAATTTTTTTTTTTTTGTGTGTGAATTTTTAAAAACAATTTTCATACTCGTACTAGAGTCAACTAATTCTACTAATTTAAGTCAACATTGCTAAAATAGAGAAGCTTTAAAAAAAAACATTGGAAGTGACCCTTGAATTTAAAGTATGTATATAGTATAATTTATTTTAATCTGACATATTTCTGGTGATCAGAATGACCAGAAAAATTTGGTATACAAAATCAGGCTCCGCTGATGGAATTATCACGTTTGTGAAAACGAGGCTTTCACTGCATTCCTCTATATGACCATAATATTTCATTATTCATTCAAGTCATTGAGATCTGTTAAGCGTCTACTTTCCAGAAGAACTTTAGTTTGCAAACACTCTCATGAACTGATTGATGTTGATGCAGTGCAGGCCTTATAATTTACCGTCGTGCCTTGAGTAACATCAATACAATTTTATTTCTTCTTTCTCTCTCCAGCATACACACATGCATGGAGTTGTTGGTGTTGGTGGTGTTGGTGTACATGTTTGATTCTGGAGTTAATATACTTGTACTGTATATATGTGGTTGAACAACTCATGTTCATATCAGACAAGAGTTAAACAACCATGTCGTGGCTAAAAAGTATGTACACATAGTTTATAGTTTAAAAACTGTATGTTATGAAGATGTATACATCTTCCTTGAATCGCTCCAGGATCATGATAGTGTCACAGACCACATTGTTTGTCCTGGTGGTTTGATGCATGCAGATGTGTAGATGTGTTTGGTGATAATGGAAACTAGTGGTTTTATCATCTGCGTCCTCTTACCGTGCCTTCCATGTTCCTCCATGGCAGGCCTTACGGAGCTTTCTGATAATCAGGTGTCGTTGGACCTAGAGAGGAGCAAGTCACCCACCTCAGGTAACCACACCCATTCATGACCACACCCACCTCCGATATTCTCACTAATTTAAATAATCACACATACACCTACCTTTGATAGGCACACCTGTGTTTGGTCACACCCGCTTAATATAACCACACCTACTCATGACCACACCTACCTCAAATACTGGATCAAAAATGGTATGGTCTTAAATGGTCTCAGTAAAAAGTAACCTACCCATGTGTGAACTGCGAGCCCAGTACTGATAATAAATCTGTAATAAATGCAAACAGACGTAATATTAACTTAAAGTAACCTATTTAATCATTAAATGCTTTCTGTCAGGATAGATCATAAGATAAAGTGCTTAGAACTTTTTTATTTTATTTTACATATATAACTATATTTAAAAATCTTTACATTTATACATAAAGAAATCACTCAGTGACTGATTTAAAAAGTTTAAAAGTTTAACACATTGAAAAAGTGGCTGGTCTATTTATTGAATTTACATTCCAAGACTTTATGCACAGATCATTTGACATACAGTATCAGACTGTTTTGTTCCATCCTTTGCTATGGATATCACTGTGAATTGGATTCAGTCGCGGATTTAAATATGGTTGTTAATCCAGTAACTTTGCAATGTGTAGTTAGCAGCATGAAAAATATAGAAATCAAGCAAAAATCACTGCCATTGTAATGACTGAAGCTGTCAGAATGCTGCACTAACCAATGAAGCTGTCTGCACTGTGCAATGAATCACTTACAGTATTAACATTGTGTTTATACTATGTTGGTTATAATGAAAGTTGTGTTTGAGCAGATTCTGACTAACTTAAACATTTGATTGGCCATTGCGTTCACGCGCTCAACAAGTATGCAAATTTGCAAATAGGAACTCTTCACAGGGCACTTACACAAACACTCACGGGAGAGTTTTAAAGCAGCTGGCTATCAGCAACTACCAATAGAAAATGGCAGGTATCATCATAAATAATGAAATGAATCTTTGTCTGGACAAAGATTCATTTTAGCAGCCGTAAATGCAGAAAGAATCCTGACAGATAATCAAAGCTACTCCTATTTCTGACGGCTTCATGATTGCCCACACCCACATCTGAATGCCTCAACTTCTCTGTAAATCACTCATAATCACATCCATTATTGGTCACACTAATTTAATATAGCCACACCCACTCATGACCAAGCCCATCTTAATAGCCATATTACTTTTTATAATCACACCTATGGTGTGTCCCGATTTACGTACTTATGCACTATTCTAGGCCAGTAGTGTGCTCACACTAAAAGTTCCAACAAGAAGTGCACTTCAAATGCCCAAATAATGCACTTTAACTGAAAAAAATAAGGGTGGAATGTTGGACACTTAACTGTTTCAGCTTTGCTTATGTAGCAAAAGTGGAGGGGCTACCAGACTCTGATGCTGTATAACCAAATAATCTTATAAAATTCATACACTAGATGGTAGAGTACATAGTGCATAGTGTATTGTATGTCAGTATGTTCAATAAAATGCAGCCGCAGCCAAACACCCTATCACCCCTACTGCTTGTTCTGATATCCACACCCATGTTTGGCCACTACAACAACACATAACCATCAGTCTATCTCTGATAGTTACCACTGAAAACAATGACAAAGCGAGTGTTTGAGAAACCTGTTTCAAAACAGCCATTATTTTTTTTTTAAAATTCCAATTAAAAAAATCACACATTTCAGCTTTACTGACAATAACGGTTAAAACAATGGTCACAAAAACCTTCAAACCTCTTTTTTCTCTTCTGTCCTTATTTCAGTTTCCCCACAGCACAGTTCTTCTGTCAATGGAGGCTCTTTCCTCCATTCTTTCTTCTTCCAGTGTCTTTTTTCCTCCTTTCGTCTTTAAAGCTATCATAACCTGTGCAGAATTTTTATGAGAATATGATAATGCTTAGAGCTTTACTCAATGTTTGCATCGTCTCAGTGGGTTGAACATGATGACAGCAATGGTGCTTGTCCTTGAGGATCTAAATAGAGCTCTTAATTTAGAAGTAGTATTTTCGTAAAGCTTTGATTTCTCAGGGGAAGAAATATTCCATTGTCTTTTTGTTTAATATTTGTTGTTTGAAATATCAGAGGCACTTTTTTGCGTTTTTCTTTTTTTTCTCTCTCTCTCTCTCTCTCTGTTCACTCTCATGTCTCAGTGCAGTTGAAGCCTCTGCTTGTTTTCCCAGTTCCGAGCTCAGCAGGCAACCTGAAAGATGGAAGTCACTTGGGATGGCAAGCTGAGGGCTGTAGCTTGACATTAGTAATTTCAGAGATCGAGTGGAAACGTGAGGTTTACTTCTGAAATGTGGCTATGTATCAAGCATTTAAAGGAGTTCACCTAAAAGAGAAAATTAGGTTATTGTTTAACCTAACCTCAATGAATTTCTTTATTCTGTGAAACCAAAATAGAAGACATTTTGTGGAATTTTCACTGTGCTCATTTTCATACAACAATGACAGTATTGTCGTGTGTGTATAAATTGTTCCTTTTAAGATCTCACGTCTGTAGTGAAGCATATAGGAGTCCTATATGTGAGATTTTTCTCTAATTCTGTAGTGAAGGCTTTCAGAACTGTATCCTTTGTGTTTTCTTCTGTGGGATTTGTTACATTGGCATCATGCTGCTGAGTAATTCAGATGTGTTTTTGTGGAAGCAGCTATTATGACAGGAGGCAAGAAATGGCTCTCTACGATTGGCTGGGGAATTCTTCCCCAAAATTGGACTGAGATTCTTTGCATAAGCAATTGAAGCATAAAAAAGAGTGTTTGAAGGACTCATAGAGGAAATATAAATAATGATGATAATGAGGGAGAATATGATGGTAAAAAAACATTATTTGTTTGTGTTTGAGGGAGTAGATTTCATTGCATTCATTGCATTCCGACCGCTTTAACTGAAGACGCCTGTGAGGTCGCTGGCGAGGAAATGGCTGGCTACGGGCTCCCCAAACCATGGTTGGTGGGGGATGAGCAGGGTCACTCCTCCTAGTAGGGAACTCTGCTCTATGTGAGGGGTGTTCTGTGGGTTGAGAAAGGGAGGGGTTGAAATATTCCCTAACTTCTGGGCATAAACTGCTTAAACGCAGCTGACTGAGACTCAGCAGCTCGGAATTACTCAAACACCGCGTTGACCGCTTCTCCAAACAGACCAGACTGTGAAGTCTAGTAGAAAAACTTTCTCTCGTCGAGTTTAGCGAGCTTTTCCACTTTTTTTATTTTCCTTTTCAAAAGCACATCTATAAGTTCTGTGTAAGCCGCAGTAGGCTGTGTTTCTCGGCCGCTAGGCGGGATAACGTTGTCGATTAAAGCAGGCCAAAAATCCTCGGAGTCGGAAGCTGCAGTATAAATTACGTTTTCCAGCCCAATAGAAACCATCTCGGGTTCCACTTATTTCAGTCGCTGAAGTGCACAAGACGACGAAGCAGTTGTAATCCGAATTTTTTGGGCTCAGAAAAACCAAAAGCGAAGGGCATGAAATAGCCACTTCTTGAAGGCCGAGAAATCTGAGGAGCAGGTAGGGTACGCGCGTATATAATGTTACGGCGTAAGAGCGTTGGGGTGGCGCGCGCACTTTCAGCCAATGAATTGGCATGATTCTATAAGGGCTTCAGACAATCGGCACAGCCAGAGGGCGTTCCCACTGTGTCTTAAAGCTATGCAGCGTTGAGTGAACCTATGAAAGAGAACTATTTGTTGTCAGGACAATTTTTGTCATTGTCAGGAAAGATTTTTAACCTTAGAATGATGTAAATTAGCTGTGTCAATTAAATGTTGTTATTTGTCCATTTTTATGTTTATTAGGTTTATATTTTATTACCAACAAATTTTTATTTATTTGTTATTACTGTCTCAACTGTTAGATGTGAGCCTTTTTTGAAAGTAGCAATAAGCCAGAAGAGATGAATAATGAATGAACTCAATATTGCACAGATTTTTCTGCTGCTGTTTTTCCTGTGTTTGCTCAGGGGCACAAACCCTTTACCATTACAAGCACTTGCTGTGCAAACTTAACCTCAGCTGACATAAAATTACCCTCTGCTTTTACTATTTATATTTCTACTTTTCTGTAAAAGGTTGATGTCCTAATGTTATCTTGATTTTTTTTCATTCAATTTTTCACTAACCCATATCGCATCTTATTTATTTGCACTTATTCATATCATCTCTGACCTCAATCTCCTCTCTGTTATTTGTTCTCCCCTGCTGTCCATCAGGTCCAGTAATTGGCCCCACTCCATTTTCAAGTTCTTTTAAATGTTATCACACTGTCTAGTTGACTAGTCGTTGTTATTTGTGTGGGTGTTGTTTTTGTCATTAGAGTTGAGGTGGGGTGCTGAGGCCTTTTGATTGTGGCACTTTGCCAGGTGGTTAATAAGCCGAAATCTCATCCATCGACTGTGAACAGCAAAGATGTTTTTAGTTAAAATAAAATAAAATTCTGGAATGAAAGGTATAAATAAGAGCAGAAGAAAGTGGACGTGAAAGGACACAAAGCTTATTGTTTCTGTCTAACCTGCAATGATGAGTGCGCTTTAAATCCCTTCCAGAGCACAAAAGCTTTACTTAATGTGTCATATCATCATGAAATATTCAAAACATCTCTCCTCCTGATAAAAGATGATTTTTATTGTCATTTTCAGTCGAAACCTTGATATCGCTGGATTTTGGAACTTGCTTCCAGCTCTTTATTAGTGAATCAGCTTAGTAAAAATCAGCTTAGACCAGTCAGCTACTCTGTTCTAAACCACAACTTTTCACCATCATTACTCCAGTCTTCAGTGTCACATGATCTTTCAGAAAGCATTCTTGGTGGTCAAGAAACATTTCTTATTATCATCAATGTTGAAAACAATTGTGCTACTTCATATTTTTTTTTGTTGTTGTTGTTGAAACTTTTATAGATTTTTCAGTATTTTGTAATGAATAGAAAGTTTGAAGAAATTATTAGATTGTTATTTATTTATTGTTATAGATATTAGGTCACTTAAAGCCGTCTTTCGTGACGCTTGGCAGACTCTGCTCTGGCTGTGCGTGTTCATGTGTTTTGGAGGAGACGTGGCTTTGGAGAGCACTGTGAAGGAACTGTGGGATATAATGCTTTCAAAGATAGCTTGCTATTGCTAGCCTCTCTCAAGTTGCCTACCCTACCTTTAATTTCTTTCAAAACTTACTGACTCCAAAACTTGAATGCTATTAAATGATGGCTAAAAAAGGTGAAATTCAAAATTAGTATTTGGTTTGTGCTGTACTTAAAAAATGATCATTTACTAACCATTTGCTATTCGTGAAAAATGAATGATTTGAGAGTTACACATTGTCATAGCCCTGTTATTAGATACCAGTATTTTATACTCAGCTATGTCGTCACATTTTACTTTTCTCTGTTTTCACTGAAAGTCAGAAAGATTTTTTTGTCCCGTGCATTTCCCTGCATTTGTCTGTTAATCCCTTCTTCTGCTCAGATTAAAAGGAGATTTTTACCTCTCTGCAAAAGTTGTATTTCTATTTTCTTAAAACAAATAGTTTTTAGTTTTGTCTACTGGTTGTCAGGTCGACACCAACAGGTTAAATGCAGGGGGAGTCTCCACCGTTCTACAACTGATGAAGAATTGTGTGCACTGAAACACACTGTGTACTGTGTGCTCCTCAGTAAATTCTACCAATGGCATATAAGATTTTTGAAATTAGAGACAAAAAGCTCTAATTTTTTCATCATATCAGTCTCTTAACAGATTAAAAATCACGTTGCTCTCCCTGCTCTTACCTATGCTAGCCTGCATGGATGGGCTTGGAGTTCTTGCACAGAACAGAACCATACCACAATCCAAAATGTGTGCTAATCATCAATCATCTTTGACAATGGTGGTCCTTATGGAACTGTAATTTTGTCGTTGTTACAGTTAGATTTTGGAAAGTGTGTGAAGTTTGTGAAGTACTCTAGATACAACGTTTGACTTTAGAAAAATAGTGTTTGCTTTTGACATTAACTTTTTGTAAAAAATAAAGAGGAATTTGAGACCAGATTTGGCCTTAGTTGAGGGTCTATAATGTTTTTGAGTTGTGACAGTAGCAGATTTTTTTAAATATTTTGTGTATGAGTTTCTCCTGTTTTAGCATACCTCTACAACCTCCTATTATTACAATCTCCCGTCGGTGTATGAATGTGTATGAATGGGTGAATGTGAGGCAATATGTAAAGCACTTTGGTGGCCATTAGGTCTATGAAAGCGCTATATAAATGCAGTCCATTTACCATTTACCATTATAAATTTGAATGTGAATTTGAATGTCCTCTATGAGTCTATGTGCTTTAGCCTAAAATGTGACAATGACTGTGTGATCTTTGATTTCCAGCACCCTACTCCCCTTCCCTCCATAATGACCCTCGAGGCACAGGAGAACCTGTGTCCAACCTCCGGTCCTGCCACTACAGCCCTGTTTTTTACCTGTTGGACAATGGTAAGAATGTATCCAGACCCTTAAAACCACCCACACGCACCAAGCCCGCGGCTCTTGTGCTTCAACGTTTGAATCTGCGTGTGTGTGGGTGTGTTTGTTTTGGGGGATGCATGCTGCAGTAGATGTAGCCTCATGCTCGTAGTGCTATGTTCTGTGCTCCTGAGGTGTAGGTGTGTGTGTGTGAGTGTGAATGTGAATGTGTGTATGTGTAAGTGTGCTTCACGTGGGGCTATTCTAGGCTTGTGTGTGATTGGGGCATGGTAGTTTGTAGTATGTGTTATGTGTGTTTACGAGAGGGGTGATATTGTGACTAGCACAGACGGAGCGTTGATCGTTGAAGTCCAGTAACCCTGAATATATATATTTTTAATTGGTTTTAATTAGACACCAACAGGTCTTCAGTTCATGTGTGTTGTTGAGAACATGCTAATTTTTTGCTATCACACATGCTAATGTGTTTGTAGACATATCATCTTGAAATCGAATTCATTCACTGATTTATTTACATTTTAATAACTAGTACTCCGTGTGTAGGTAATTGTTTAATCTGTTATCTGTTTTCTAAAAGTAATGGAAGGCATTGCAAATACCTACAATTTAAATGTATAGTTAGTTGGTTTGGTGCAAAGTTATCCTAGGTGAAATTTTGACTAATGACTAGCATTAGCAGCTTTATATCTACTATAGACAATAGTTACTTAAAGGGATACCTCTGGAAAGATGAACATGTATTTAAAATAGATAATTCATGTAGAATAAATGTGAAATTATTTTTGAATTTGGAGCTTTCTAGACTGAGAAAAGCCAGAAAATGGATTTTTGGCTTATGTGGATGAAAGACAACAACTCCCAAAATGCACTTGCTTCGCTGCCCTTGGAGGCCACGCCTACCGATAACAGAGCGCAGTAGTTAAACAAGAAGTCTTGGCTACTAGTGAGTCTCTGTGATGAGTCTGCCTGAAAATGTGTTTCAAGATCACCCAAAATATCCGGGATTCGGCTTTTACGTTCTACAGTCGCCATTCATCATGTTTACTGTAACGAGCAGGACGAGACTGAGGGCCGCAGGAGAACGACGCGAGGCCGGCGGCGTGATTACCGATGAGCGACACCTGTGAGATGCACTGGTCTCGTATCTCTCACGGAGGAGCGGGAATTTTCTTAGCAATGTTAAAACGCATATCAACCAATCACTTGTTTTGCGTTCATGAAAACACTACATTCAAATTCACCAATCGGAATGATTGATGATTGACTACTGACTGTAGTCTTTAGCCTCTGGCCAAAAAAAATCCTTTGATGTCGCAGAATGACGATTTTTGCCTCATTGGAGGAATTTTTCTTGACAAAAACGACATAAATCTCTCGTCTCAGGGGGATATGAGAGTGCATGGTAATTCGAAAATACTACAGGTTTTCTACTAATACAAAGCTTAATGCTAAATCCTGAAGTATCCCTTTAACTAATGTAACATGGATTTATGTGATGCAAACGCTACACAAATGTGCCAGACTGCAAAGCTTTGAGAGCATGGCAGGGAGAATGGCTACAAGCATGAAAATTACATCTATGCTAATAATACTTTTGTTCACTTTTGTAAATGTGCTGCATGTGAATGGCCTTAAGTGTTGGCTCATTTTAAGATGTTTAAAACAACAAAAACCTAGTCACCAAATTGGCGATGCTAATTAGGCATATTTTTTGCCAGACAGAATAAATGAATATATTTTTTGACGAAAGGCTTACAAGAGAGTAAAATGCAAGATTTGCCCTTTGTATTTAAAGGGCAACTCAAACCCTGATCAGAGCCTGACTCCACCCACTGGCAATATTTGAAAAATGCTGGAAAAGTGGGCAGAACCCAGCGGAGACAGAGGGGAGAATGCTGTTGCAACCAGCAACACTGCACCTACGTCCCATCCTAACCACTGTACTAAATACAGATAAAGCTAATGCTAAAACTCTGCGTTAACTTGAAGCTATCCTATCTAATGAAATCTAATGAAATGCTACCAACTAACTATGCTTCTAACAATGCTACAATAACAACT
Source organism: Cyprinella venusta (assembly GCA_038021265.1). Classification (NCBI taxonomy): domain Eukaryota; kingdom Metazoa; phylum Chordata; class Actinopteri; order Cypriniformes; family Leuciscidae; genus Cyprinella; species Cyprinella venusta. The sequence continues at coordinate 21,551,097 of CM075867.1, forward strand.
ATGCTAGTTAACTACCAAGGCTACACAAAGTAATCTAAATAAATATATAAATGCTATGCTAACTAGATGCTAATATACGCTATCCTGATCGTTTTCAATACCCTAAATTCTAACTCCTGACTCGCTACAGTGGTTTTGGTGAAACAAGATGTTTTTATACCAGGAGCCTATGCAAAGGGCGTGGTGAGCTTGTACCAAGGGCGTGGTGACCTGGTGCCTGCTTACGTCAAGCGGCGCCACAACTTCCAATTGGAAAATTCAACTGCAGTAGCCACCGTTCAACCTGAAGACGGCATTACTCAATTAAAACACTTTCTATCCAAATGTCAAAAAATGTAGTTCAATGAACAGCACTAATAAAGCCCCAGTCTTACAGATCAATAAGTAAAAACAAAGTTGTTAGTTACCCTTTAAGCAAAAACAACATTGAGGCTCAAAATGCTATTGCATGTTTCTGAAATGAAATTCCTAGGAATTCATTGTAGAGTCTGGTGTCTGCATGTTTACTCCTGACGCATATCCGCCTCTATGTATTAGTGGAAAATGACCTGAGCTGAAAGCAAAAGAGTCGGTAATTCATGCAAATTGCAGTGAGGATAGCGGAAGACATTTTTTGTGAACGTTCCAAAAACAGTCACAAATTACCGTTCATTTTAGTCAGGCTCACAGAGGAGTTGACGGGATTGAAGCTATGGTGTTCTGAACGTTTTAACGAGCGGCTAAACAACTTCTGAAATTATGCCATGGAAAGAAAAACAATGAAACAGTGTGGCCACTTGAGGCCTGATGTTGAAATCAATGGATGCCAGCTGTTATGTTTGCCATTTTAGCTGTGCCGCTGGATAACAATAACCTAAGATGTTCAACATGTGTTTATTCAGACAGACGGTTTTATACTCTTTATACTCTTTTTTTTTCTCTCTCTCTCTCTCTCTCTCTCTCTCTCTCTCTCTCTCTCTCTCTCTCTCTCTCTCTCTCTCTCTCTCTCTCTCTCTCTCTCTCTCTCTCTCTCTCTCTCTCTCTCTCTCTCTCTCTCTCTCTCACACACACACACCTCATCTTGAATCTGTCTTTCCTGTTTACACACCTGTACATGTATGTTCAGACTGATCTTATTAGTTTTAAGAGCAATGGGAAGGATTTCACATCTAAGGCACAGGTTATTGATCCTGGAATTTTAATTACTGCCATTTCCAGGAGCAATTTCCGCTTTGGCTGACTCTTAAATCTCATCCATTTCCACATTCCTGGAAGAAGAGTGGGAGAGAGAATCCATCTATTTAGTATGAAATAACATGTTTTTCAAGTAGAGCTTGTTATATTTAACTATTTTTATGTTCCTAATATCTGAGGTTTAATCTAGTTTAAAGACCAATGAAATCAAAATTGGATTTTTGTTGCTATTAGTCCAAATCCTAAAAAAAAGTCTTTTGATAGGAGCCATTGCATCTTCCTCCTTTACTAGGAAATATCAGCACCATGGGGTCAAGATTTGGCTGTTAAAAATCATCTTATATTCAGAATTAAATGTAAAAATGTTTGCAAGCATCATATAAAGTGGTAACTGGTATAGGGTTAGGATATAACTGGTTAGGGTTTGGATATTTCGGATATACTGAAAATCGAGAACCAAAACCTCCCAAACCAAAACAATGAGCTTATTCTGGGTTAACACCATGCAATAACTGCAATTAGAAGATGGCAACCCGTGATGTATCAGGAGCTGTCCACATACTCAGACTCAAATTTTTGCTTTTCTGTGTCACTATGAACGGCAAAATAAACCTGCAGCAGTCAGGTGGTACAAATAAGAGCTTTGTAAGTTGTTCACGTTTATTAGGGGTTCAAGCACGAAGTGCTGAAACCCTATTGTAATTGTACTGATTTTTATTATTAGGGGTTCAAGCACGAAGTGCTGAAACCCTATTGTAATTGTAAGGATTTTTATTATTATTTTTCTGCCGTAAAACGCATCGTGCAGCCCAAACCGTAAGTGCTGGAGCTCTGAAACTTTGTCAGATGGTAGTACAAAAATCGAGGAGAGGTTATCAAATTATGAGCCAGATTGGCCCATAGGTGGCGCTATAGCAACCAATTGTGCAAAACTTCTCATAACTCCTAGACCGTAAGTCGTAGAGTCAAGTGTCTTATATCATTGGAAAGCTGAATACCTGACAAACAAAACGTATATCTCCGATTTCTTTTGCAGTAGGCAAATTTTTCCGCCATTTTAAATGTTGTTCAAAAACTACTTTTGCGAACTAGTCCCTGGAATTTTGCCCGATCGGAACCAAACCAGTGCAGAAATGTTCTCTGGAGTCTGAAGATCAATAATTATCAAAAAAAGTTGAAATTTGTATTCAAGGTTGCTAGGGGGCGCAAATTGAAAGTTGTGGGAGGAGCCTTTTTTACAAAAATGGCTATAACTCAAGAAGTAAATGAGATATCTTCACCAAACTCGAAACATTTGTGTATGAGGACATTGTGAGGTCACGGTAAAAAAACGGCATTGATTGGCCACATGGTGGTGCTATAACATTAAAAAAAAACATACAAAAGGCTATAACCATGTGACCGTTAGTCCGATTGACTTGAAAATTGGTATGTAGTGTCTTGGTCCAAGGGGCCATGTATGTGTTTGAGGATATTGGCGTATCTCAAAAAACATGGCCGCCATCGGCCTATGAAGTTTGAGCACCCATGAAACAAGGTTAGCGAAGGCCGATCAGAACGAAACTCGTTGGGCATGTTTGACTCATGGCCCTAGAGGTCTGTAAGAATTTTGAAAAAAATCGGCCACTAGTTGGCGCTAACGAGTTTTACGGCTCTGTAATCACGTGGTGTTGTGCGCATCACCACAATATGTATATCATTTGATAGATCTCCTCATGATGAACAACTTTGCCTCAAGAACCATTGCTGTCAATCAAATCGTTCATTAAATATTCATAAACATGTCAAAAACCTACTTTTGCGAACTAGTCCCAGGTTTTTTGAGTGATCGGAACCAGACCAGTCTAGGACAATTCTCTGCACTCTCGAGATCAATAATTATCAAAAAAAAGTTGAAATTGTGCCTCTGGTTGGCCATAAACGTGTCATTTAAATTATGGGCGTGGCAAAATAAATTCAAAAGCTTATAAATCATAAACAAAAACTCAGAACTTCACGAAAATTGGTGAGCATATGTGCCATAACATCATTAATCGTCACGCCAAGTTTTATGGAGATCGGACAATAGGTGGTGCTATAAATGTTAAAAATCTTCAAAAAACAGATATTCCCTATGGTATATTGCCAATTTTGACTGTAAATGGTCTTACTAAAGAAAATTAATGTCGCTGAGTGCTTATGAGCTTAAAGAATAGGCCAAAAATAGGCCACTTTACTAAAATGCCTATAACTCAAGAAGTAAATGAGATATCTTCACCAAACTCAACAGACATGTGTATGAGGACATTCTGCGGTCACAGTAAAAAGACTGCATTGATTTACCACATGGTGGCGCTATAACATTAAATAAACATATAATTGGCTAAAACCATCTGACCATTTGTCCAATCAACTTGAAATTTGGTATGGTGTCTTGGTGCAAGTTTCCATGTATGTCTAAAAGGATATTGTCTTATCTCAAAAAACATGGCTGCCATCAACCAATGAAATTTGAGAAGGTTGGTGAATGAATCCGAAAGGTTGGTGGTTCGATCCCCGGTTCCAGTGTTGAGGTGTCTATGAGCAAGACACTGTTAAAAAGCTTTAAAACCATACATTTCCAATGGTGAATTGCCTGTATTGGCTGTAAATGGTGTTTTCCATCTCTGATCGTATCATAATGTTAGCCAATGAGTGAATTTATCAATTCACTGTTTTAACAATAATCACATAATCACAATGATTTAGCCAAAAAGGGTAGGGGTGACAGTGGCTCAGTGGTTCATGTAGGTTGTCTACAAACCGAAAGGTTGGTGGTTCGTTCCCCGGTTCTACCTGACCAATTGTTGAGGTATCTATGAGCAAGAGACCATTAAAAAGCTTTAAAATCATGTATTTCCAATGGTGAATTTGCTGTAAATGGTCTTTTCCATCTCTGATCGTATCATAATGTTACCCAGTGAGTGAATTTATCAATTCACTATTTTAACAATAATCACATAATCACGATAATTTAGCCAAAAAGGGTAGGGGCGACAGTGGCTCAGTGGTTCATGTTGGTTGTCTACAAACTAGGGATCGACCGATATATCGGCCGGCCGATATATCGGGCCGATATTTGCGGTTTTTACGTGTATCGGAATCGGCCGATACACGGCTGCGCGTTCGCCGATAGTTTTTTTCCCCCGACGTTATTTATAAGCAGGCGTTAATGGGCAGCTCTGTGCTGCTGCTGGAGACTGTAGTTCACGAGCCCCGCCCTCCCCCACTAGTAGAGTGCAAATGCTCTTCACAAGAACGGTAACTTAAACTTTCAAAGCATCTTTTAAATGTTTGACAGCTGAAATATTGTCAAACACTTTGAAAATGGAAACACGTTGCTCTATAACTGTTATGTGCTTGCATATATATAGCTAAGCAAGTTTGTGAGTCCAAATGGAAAACGCGAATGCCTCGTCTATAAAACTTAACTGCTTGCCATTGTATTAGGGAGCTGCAAATAGCTAAGGTGTAGACTATCCGTTCAGTGTGCATTAGGGCTGTCTATGAATATTCTAAATTCGAATATGTATTAATTTTGAAGGTGAAAATTAATATTTGAATGTGGAAAAACACGCCCGCGGTTGCAGACTAATAACGTTACCACAGCTGCTCAGCTCGCTCGAAGCGCTCACTGTCGGTTCAATATACTGTGAAACTTCAATCAGTGAATGAAGCTGCTATATTTGGGACAAGAGTCGCGACTCTTGATAAGCACTCAACATTTGTTTGGTGTTGATTATTTAACTGACGCGCAGAGAGCGTGAGGGCGAGGGAGAGCGAGTGCCCGGGCGAGACAGTGAGTGAGCGAGAGAGCTCTGCGGTCTTGGCCATTAGTTGATTTACTTGCTTTTTAATACGTTGTCAAATATGTTTAAACTCAAATAAACTATCTAATACTAGTAGTTATGTCTCTTTGTATTAATGTGTTTTGTTATTGACGTAATGCGCGTCAATGACAAAATGCGCAACGGGAGGTTCGAATATGTTTTTAGAGGGAATATGCAAACGCCATTTGAGCAATTTTGACAGCCCTAGTATGCATACGGGTGCTGTAACGAACACCGGTCATAGGATTATGCCAACGTTGTTCTGTGCTTTTTGAGGGAGATTTATTCAGCACCCACCTGGCTGAGATTTGGACGCGTGTGGTGTGTGTCTCCCTCGACATCGCAGTGATATTAGAGACTAGACATGCTCATTTTATTTTATGTAGAAAAAATGAAACCATTGCAGTACATAGTTCGTTTCTTTTAAAATGAAGTACAATGTGCACTTTATGCTGGTTGCTACTGTGTGCAATAGTGTAATTATTTAATTTATGCTTAAATATTTATTTTCAGCACTGAACTTTTTTTGTTCTACCTCATGTTTTTAATATTTGTTAAATTGTTTATACTTGTTCTTGTTCTACCTCACATGTTTTTACTATTTGTTAAATATTAATTTTTGAAGTTAATTAAATTTTACTTTTATTAAATTGAGACCTGTAACATTTGTTAACATCATGTATTTTTATGATGTAAATTGAGGGAGTAAAATGTATCGGCTCCAAATATCGGCTCAAGAAAATCGGCAGCCCGTATCGGTATCGGCTAAGGCTGATGGGAAAAAAATCGGTATCGGTATCGGCACTAAAAAATCCATATCGGTCGATCCCTACTACAAACTGAAAGGTTGGTGGTTCGATCCCCGGTTCCACCTTAACAAATGTTGAGGTGTCCATGAGCAAGATGGCTGAGTGAGCCTTCTATGACTGATACTGCTGTTGGAGTATGTGAAAGCATTTCTTATATTTATTTTTATAATCTGTTAGGTTTATATTCAGTGAGCACATCTGCCACATATTGAGGTCCTAACCCATTAAATGATTTATATACCAGTAATGATACTTTAAAATCAATCCTAAATGTAACTGGCAGCCAGTGTAAATGTATGTTTAATAAAATTGAATGCCTTTTGTTGCTTTTGTGCTTAAAGGCCTTAAAGCCTTAACTGCTTGAACCCCGATAAATGCTGCTTGCAGCTTTAATTAGGGGTTCAAGCACGAAGTGCTGAAACCCTATTGTAATTGTAAGGATTTTTATTATTATTATTATTAGGGGTTCAAGCACGAAGTGCTGAAACCCTATTGTTTTTGTACTGATTTTTATTATTATTATTAGGGGTTCAAGCACGAAGTGCTGAAACCCTATTGTAATTGTAAGGATTTTTATTATTATTATTATTATTCTGCCGTAAAACGCGTCGTGCAGCCCAAACCGTAAGTGCTGGAGCTCTGAAACTTTGTCAGATGGTAGTACAAAAATCGAGGAGAGGTTATCAAAATATGAGCCCGATTGGCCCATAGGTGGCGCTATAACAATCAAAAGCGCAAAACTGCTAATAACTCCTAGACCGTAAGTCGGACACTCAAGTGTCTTATATCATTGGAAAGCTGAATACCTGGAGAACAAGACCTATACCTTGGCTTTCATTTCCGGTATGCAAATTTTCGCGCCATTTTGAATTTTGTTGAAAAACTACTTTTGCGAACTAGTCCCTGGTTTTTTACCCGATCGGAACCAAACCAGTGCAGAAATGTTCTTTGGAGTCTGAAGATCAATAATTATCGAAAAAAAGTTGAAATTTTTGTTCAGGGTCGCTAGGGGGCGCGAAATAAATATTGTGGGAGGAACCTATTTTACTAAAATGGCTATAACTCGAAAAGTAAATGAAAAATCTCCACCAAACTCGGTATACATGTGTATGAGTACAATTTGAGGTCACAATAAAAAAATAGTGACGATTGAACACTAGGTGGCGCTATAAAACGAAAAAAACATAAAAAGGGCTGTAACCACCAGACCGTTAGTCTGATTGACTTGAAAATTGGTATGCAGTGTCTTTATCCAAGGACCCATGTATGTGTATGAGGACATTGGCGTATCTCAAAAAACATGGCCGTCATTGGCCAATGAAGTTTGAGCACCTCTGAGACAAGGTTAACGGAGGTCGATCGGAACGAAACTCGTTGGGCATGTTCGACTCATGGCCCTAGAGGTCTGTAAGAATTTTGAAAGAAATCGGCCACTAGTTGGCGCTAACGAGTTTTATGGCTCTGTAATCACGTGGTATTGCACATACCCCCACAATATGTATATCCATTGATAGATCTCCTCATGATGAACAACTTTGCCTCAAGAAGCATTGCTGTCAATTAAATCGTTCGTTAAATATTCACAAATATGTTAAAAACCTACTTTTGCGAACTAGTCCCTGGTTTTTTGCCCGATCGGAACCAGACCAGTCTAGGATAATTCTTTGGACTCTCTAGATCAATAATTATCAAAAAAATGTTGAACTTTTTTGTTTTGCGCATGGTGTTAAATGGTTATTAAGAAAAAGCAGTGTGTCAAAATACACTTATAAGCCTATAAATCATGAATTAAAACTCAGAACTTCACAAAAATTGGTGAGCATATGTGTCATAACATCTTTAATAAGTATGCAAAGTTTCATGGAGATCGGACTATAGGTGGCGCTATAACTGTTAAAAATGTTAAAAACAATGTATTCCCTATGGTAAATTGCCATTATTGACTGTAAATAGTGTGTTCCATCTAAGATCATCTAATTTTCATATCTTAACGTTCAAAACCAGTGCAGTACAATTATCTGGACTCTCTAGAGCAATAATTATTAGAAAAGGTTGAACTTCTACATTTTGATGGCTATAAGAGGGTCACTTCAATATGTGACCTTGACCAACTGTCCCCAAAAGCCTATTTCTATTCAATGAATGCTCAGATTTTCTTAAAAACAAGTGAGAACATTTTCAATCATGAAATTTTTCAGACAGATTGGACAACATATGCCCATATAACAACTGAAAAGGTGAACATTACATGAACATACTGTAATGGCTTATAAAGTCAATAAATGCTGTTTTACTGCCCTCTGCTGTTTCAAAAAGTAATTTTGTCACACTGCTGAATTCATATTAAGACTTGTCACTTGTTTTGCTATAACAGGGTAATTTACAAAAGGGGGAGTGAAAAATGCACCCAAAAGCATATAAATCCTAAAGGAAAACTCAGAACTTCACAAAAATTGATCAGAATATGTGTCATAACATCATTAACAAGCATGCAAAGTTTCATGGAGATCGGACCATAGGTGGCGCTATAACTGTTAAAAATGTTTAAAACAATGTATTCCCTATGGTAAATTGCTATTATTGACTGTAAATGGTGTTTTCCTTCTCTGATCATACCATAATGTTAAAACCAGTGCAGTACCATTCTCTGTACTCTCTAGATCAATGATTATAAGAAAAAGTTGAACTAGTTCATTTGGATGGCTATAATAGGATGGCTTCAACATACTGTGTTGAAGCCATGTTTTACAATACTCTCAGTGTCCCTGAAAGTGTTGATCACTTCAATAATCAAGTCACAACATGTTACACTAAATAATCATGAACATTTTCAGACATATCGGACAAAATATGCCTGTAGAACAGTTAAAAGGTGAAAATGATATCAATATGACGGTATATTATGCCAATAAGTGGTGTTTTACTGCCCTCTACTGTTCAAAATAGTCATTGTTCAAAATGTCTGTAGAATGAGTGTGTGTAGATTAAATATGAAAAACATAGCATATTAGGCTTTAACAGCACCGTTGTCCACACGATGAAGCAGCAGCAATAAACATTTTTTATCTTTTTCTGAGCTTTCAGCATTGGCTAACAAACAAATGCTTTAAGCATTTTCTTTAATTAGTTTTATATTACATTGCAAAGAAATATGTGAAATGCTCATATCGCATAAAACAGATTTTCACTATAAATAAGTTATCTTTTACTGCCATCTTCTGGTCACTCTACTTACTAATAGTCAATCAAAAATCATCACTTTTGTAAATCTATAGGAACATGGTAAACCATATTGGAACATAGTAAATCATGGTAAATAATGATAAATCATGCTAGAACATGGTTAATTAATGTACAATATGGTCAGAGGTGTAGTGGTAAAGAAAGAGGTGGGTAAACTCTGGTGGTAAATTCTGGTGGACCACAACGTGGTCACCAGGTGAGGTGGGCCACTGTCTACCGGTGTATGTGTATCCTGATAACATTGCTTTAGGGAGGCCTCGACATTAACCCTTTTAATACGCTTGTCCTTTGGACAATTAAATCTTCCATTAATTTGTCTGAGTAAAAAAGTTGCTTGACTGGATTTTTTATTTTTATTGTGTGTGTTGATTTATTCTGAAACAACATTTTCATCAGTGTTCAATCAGCTTTGATATTTAACATCATTTAATATCTGCACCTTTAAAGGGCATCCCCTCACCCAATATTATTAAATATATGCTTCATCTTTCATTTTAAATTGTTAAATTTGATCAATAAATTCATTTATTTCGAATAGTAAGACACTATGGGCTGTTACCCTAGGGGCTGATCAAATTAAATCATATACACTGAAAAATTACAATTGCATAAAATAATGTTATGAAATTTATTTTAATTTACATAAGAAACTTGAAAAGAATGATATTACTTTTAAACATTTAACACTAAATCGCCAGTAGGTGGTAGCATGCGACCGTCTTAATGAGTGAGTCATTGATTCATTCATTCAAACGATTCATTCAAACAGCTGATCAATCAAGAATGAGACCGATGTTTATGAATGGGTCTTTGAATCTATGACTCAGTCGATTCCTTGAAAATGCTGAATCATTCAGTAATGAAAACACGTTGAGTGTTCCTGTGTCATGCGCCATGGTTCTGCTGGGATTATTGTTTGGAACTATTTTCGCTGCTGAAACAGAACAAAAACAGCCAATATTGCATCTAAAATGTAAGTGATTTAATTTTTACTGTTTATTGAACTGTTGTAGGAAATCAATGTCACATTTTCAATCGTGGTGGTGTTCAGGAAAAATAATTGAGGTACATATGTTAGAATTATAAAAACTCTGTTTAGATTTTTATAGGCAGTAGTCTATGTTGTTAAATGAGTGTGTTCTGCGATCATTTGTGTAGATTTCTGCTCGAGAGGCTGCGCGAGTGTTAGGCAACCTTTACCGTCAGTAATAGTCAACAACAGTGACTACGTTTACATGCAGCCAATTTTCGGGTTATGGTCGGGTTAAGGTCACTTTTCGGGTTTCTGAAACATTAGGGATAACCCGTTTACATGCGTGAGCAGAGAGATTTTCTCCTGTATACATGGAATTGCAATATCCCGATGTAAACGGCGACGCGCGGTTAGCGTCTAGACGTACGGACAACCTTAAGACGCAAAATGCGTCATTTCCGATTCTTCTTCCTGTATCCAAAGTAAAAAATAACAGCAGTATGCGGATAATGAATAGTTCGGTGCAGATAGCGATCGCCTTTGTTTGCGCTATGATGCTGGTAACGTTTACTGAGCTCGCTCCAAAAGTACGCTGTGCTGCGTCTCGCCTGGTCTCGCCATGTTTACTTCCGGAATACTGCACGCGGATTTTTGTATGCGCCGAGAAGTTTCTCTACTCAAAAGACCAAGATTCCTTGCGAATAGAACATGCGCAGAACACAAATCACTATGGGGATATGCCGATACGCGTTTACATGACCAAAAATTCGGGTTAGAAAAGGGGTACCCCAGGTATAATATCCCGGTTTTTAAAATCCGGGATATGAGCATTTTTCGGGTTTTTGCCGGTGTTTACATGGACGTTCGCGACCGGGTTATTGCTAATATCCCGGTTTTGAACGGGTTATTGGCTGCATGTAAACGCAGTGATTATTGACAGTAGATGTTTTCACAGTGCATCCGAGACCCCTCCGTCGGCCAGGGACCCGACCCACGGGTTCGGGTCTATATTTTTAATGATCAGCCGGGTCTGGGTCAGGTCCGAATCTATTACTTCGGGTCCCGGGTCTGTTTAACATTGTGTGTAATAACAACGCATTCTCATCCTTTAGCGTCATATAGGACGGTATATGACAAAACGGCGAAATACTAGCCTACTCACATGGCACCGGTTAACGTTAATATAACACATGCTGTGAGAACGGGCTCTCAACCGCGTGTCATGTTTCTATGGCAACCAGAGCAGAGCTTCCGCCAAACCGCGCATTTCATCCAATGTTTATAATAATATATTAAACCGTCTTGTTTAATCTTAAAGCATTGGTGGTCAGATTCTGACACAATGAAGAACAGAGAGCACAGATATGATCAAGCTGAACAAGCAACAAGCAATCGTTATTAGTTCAAAAGGGCAAACAGTTATTATTTTTAGTTATTAAGTTATTATGCCAGTCAGAATGTACATGTGCAAGGCTGCATTTGTCATCCATCACCGTGAAATCAAGTGGACTTTTAAAGCTGAAATAATGAGTGGATTAAGCTTGGAATAACGAGAGAAATAACATGGATAGAACTTTTTGTCGTTACAAGGAAGTGAGATGACGGCTACTAAAATTGGGTAAGACAAAAAGTTTTATTCTTCGCAACTCGTGTGAAATAATATGTGACAATCTGGTCCAGTCGGGTTTGTGTCCTCCTGTCGGTTTCGGGTCCAGTTCTCAAATAATAGACGGGTCCAGGTCGGGTCCGGGCAGTACATTTATGGCATTTCTCGGGTTTGTACGGGTCCGGGACGGGTCCAACTTTTGAAATGAACTACGGGTCCGGGTCGGTTCGGTGTAGCACTTTACGGGTCTCTTCCGGGTCGGACATGAATTTTTGGACCCGTGAAGACCTCTGACAGTAATGCAGCGCAATATGAAAGTTCGTCTAAGGTTTAACAACCTATGAATCTAATAATGAACAATATGAAACTAAAATGACACAAGTTTCACACGTTATTTTTACACAAACGACACACATTGTTTTATATCATTAGATTACAAATAAATGTGAATGAAAATGCTTATAAACCAAAAAAAATAAACTATCCCAAACGTGTGTGTGTGTGTGTGTGTGTGTGTATGCATGCATGTATGTGTGCGTGTGTGTAAACATGCATTGTGCAGTTAACATTCAAAAAAATGGTTTGCTTAGTGCAGACTACTGGTGAAACAAAATGAAAGTGAGCCAATAAGTAGGCTTCTACTGCCCTCTGCTGGCTAATCTTATTATTAAAAGTCTTGTCACATATGCTTTCGCATTTATATGTATATAGACACCATAAAATGACTTAAATAACAATTACTATTATAACACATTCATATTTTGTGAAAGTATATCAGTTTATTTGTACTCACTCATTTCACATCAATGCTAAATGTGGTAATTCAAGGTAAAAGTGAGTGGTAGGACATGGTTTATTTGGACTCTCTATATCAATAATTATAAGAAAAAGTTGAATTACTTCATATGGATTGCTATAATAGGATGGCTTAAACATATACTGTGTTGAAGCCATCTATTACTGCAGTTTCAGTGTCCCTGAAAGCGTGGATCTCTTCACTGAACAAGTCACATTGTTACATTAAATAATCATGAACATTTTCAGACATATAGGACAAAATATGCCTATATAAAAGTTAAAAAGGGTGAAAATGATATCAATATGAAGGTCTATTAAGCCAATAAGTGGTGTTTTATTGTCCTCTGCTGTTCAAAATAGTCATTGTCACACTACTTAACTATAATTCATACTATGACTTTATTAATTCACTATTTTAACATTTGCATTTAGTTAAATATTAATATGACAACTCTCACATTAGGTCCTGAATTTAAAAAATGTGTAATCTACACACTCATTCTGTTGTAGATAAAAGAAATTAAGGGTTTTAACATAATTTTATATCATTAGATTACAAATAAATATGTGAATGTATATAGTTATAGACCAAATAACAAATAAACTATCCCAAACGTGTGTGTGTGTGTGTGTGTGTGTGTGTGTGTGTGTGTAAGCATGAAGCATGAATCATCTGTTGAAGTGACAATTGAGTAACTTTGGATCCTTTTCAAAATGTCTGAAGAATGAGTTTGTGTAGATGATAATAGCACTGTTGTCCACTAGATGTAGCAGCAGCATTAGACATTTTTAATCTTTTTATCAGCTTTCAGCATTGGCTAACTAACAAATGCTTTAAACATTTTCTTTAATTAGTTTTATATTATTAAATTAAATAGACATACGTGAAATGTTCATATAATAACATATAATAACACAATAACATATCCCAAAAATGTGTGTGCTTGAATGTGTGTGTGTGTGTGTGTGTGTGTGTGTGTGTGTGTGTATGCTTGCATGTGTGTGTGTGTGTGTGTGTGTGTGTGTGTTTAAGCATGCATTGTTCAGTTAACATGAAAAAAATGGTTTTCTTCAGTGCAGAATACTGGTGAAACAAAATGAAAGTGAGCCAATAAGTGGGCTTCTACTGCCCTCTGCTGGCCACTCTTCTTATTAAAAGTCTTGTCACATATACCTTCGCATTTATATGTATATACACACCATAAAATGACTTATATAACAATTACTATTGTAACAAATTCATATTTTGTCAGAGTGTATTAGGGGGCGCAAAATAAACGTTGTGGGAGGAGCCTATTTTACTAAAATGGCTATAACTCGAGAAGTAAATGAGATATCTTCACCAAACTCAGTACACATCTGTATGAGGTCACAGTAAAAAAAAATCTCGACGATTGAACACTAGGTGGCGCTATAAAATGAAAAACACATATATCTGCCTGACCGTTAGTCCAATTGACTTGAAAATTGGTATGCAGTGTCTTGGTCAAAGGCCCGATGTATGTGTATGAGGACATTGGTGTATCTCAAAAAACATGGCCGCCATCGGCTATTGAAGTTTGAGCACCTATGAAACAAGGTTAACGAAGGCCGATCGGAACGAAACTCGTTGGGCACGTTCGACTCATGGCCCTAGAGGTCTGTAAGAATTTTGAAAGAAATCGGCCTCTAGTTGGCGCTAACGAGTTTTATGGCTCTGTAATCACGTGGTGTTGCTCACATCCCCAGAAAATGCATATCATTTGATAGATCTCCTCATGATGAACAACTTTGCTATTAGAACCATTGCTGTCAATCAAATCGTTCGTTAAATATTCACAAATATGTTAAAAACCTATTTTTGCGAACTAGTCCCTGGTTTTTTGCCCGATTGGAACCAGACTAGTCTAGGACAATTCTTTGGACTCTCTAGATCAATAATTATCAAAAAAAGTTGAACTTTGTCATTTTTTTTGCTTTCACATAGTCATTTACTAAAGGGGGCATGACAAAATGCACCCAAAAGCCTATAAATCCTAAAGTAAAAATCAGAACTTCACAAAAATCGATGAGTACATGTGTCATAACTTTTTCAAAAAGCATGAAAAGTTTCATGGAGATCAGACTATAGGTGGCGCTATAATTGTTAAAAATGTAAAAACAATGTATACCCTATGGTAAATTGCCATGATTGAAACTTAAAACTTAATGTCTTTTGATGCTTTTGTGCTTAAAGGCCTCAAAGGCCTAAACTGCTTGAACCCCGCTAAATGCTGCTTGCAGCTTTAATTATTATTATTATTATTATTCTCCCCTAAAACGCGTCGTGCAGACCAAACCGTAAGTGCTGCAGATCTGAAACTTTGTCAGATGGTAGTACAAAAATCGAGGAGAGGTTATCAAATTATGAGCCCGATTGGCCCATAGGTGGCGCTATAACAACCAATTGCGCGAAACAGCTCATAACTCCTAGACCGTAAGTCGTACACTCAAGTGTCTTATATCATTGGAAAGCTGGTCACCTGACGAACAAAACGTATATCTCCGATTTCATTTCCGGTATTAAAATTTTTCCGCCATTTTGAATTTTGTTGAAAAACCACTTTTGCAAACTAGTCCCTGGTTTTTCGCCCGATCGGAACCAAACCAGTGCAGAAATGTTCTCTGGAGTCTGAAGATCAATAATTATTGAAAAAATGTTGAAATTTCTATTTACGGTCGCTAGGGGGCGCAAAATAAACGCTGTGGGAGGAGCCTACTTTACTAAAATGGCTATAACTCGAGAAGTAAATGAGATATCTTCACCAAACTCGGTACTCATGTGTAAGAGTTCAATTTGAGGTGACAGTAAAAAAATCGCGACGATTGAACACTAGGTGGCGCTATAATATGAAAAAAACATATAACTACCTGACCGTTAGTCCGATTGACTTGAAAATTGGTATGCAATGTCTTGGTCCAAGGCCCCATGTATGTCTATGAGGACATTGGTGTAACTCGAAAAACATGGCCGCCATCGGCCAATGAAGTTTGAGCACCTATGAAACAAGGTTAACGAAGGCCGATCGGAACGAAACTCGATGGGCATGTTCGACTCATGGCCCTAGAGGTCTGTAAGAATTTTGAAAGAAATCGGCCACTAGTTGGGGCTAATGAGTTTTATGGCTCTGTAATCACGTGGTGTTGTACACACACCCCCAATATGCATATCAATTGATAGATCTCCTCATGATGAACAACTTTGCCTCTAGAACCATTGCTGTCAATCAAATCGTTCATCAAATGTTCACAAATATGTCAAAAACCTACTTTTGCAAACTAGTCCCTGGTTTTTTGCCCGATCGGAACCAAACCAGTGCAGAAATGTTCTCTGGAGTCTGAAGATCAATAATTATTGAAAAAATGTTGACATTTCTATTTACGGTCGCTAGGGGGCGCAAAATAAACCTTGTGGGAGGAGCCTACTTTACTAAAATGGCTATAACTCAAGAAGTAAATGAGATATCTTCACCAAACTCGGTACTCATGTGTAGGAGTTCAATTTGAGGTCACAGTAAAAAAACCGCGACGATTGAACGCTAGGTGGCGCTATAAAATGAAAAAAACATAAAAAGGGCTATAACCATGTGACCGTTAGTCCGATTGACTTGAAAATTGGTATGCAGTGTCTTGGTCCAAGGCCCCATGTTTGTGTATGAGGACATTGGCGTATCTCAAAAAACATGGCCGCCATCAACCAAGAATTTGAGCACCCATGAAACAAGGTTAACGAAGGCAGATCGGAATGAAACTCGTTGGGCATGTTCGACTCATGGCCCTAGAGGTCTGTAAGAATTTTGAAAGGAATCGGCCACTAGTTGGCGCTAACGAGTTTTATGGCTCTGTAATCACGTGGTGTTGTACTCACCCCCCCAATATGCATATCAATTGATAGATCTCCTCATGGTGAACAACTTTGCCTCTGGAACCATTGCTGTCAATCAAATCGTTCATCAAATATTCACAAATATGTCAAAAACCTACTTTTGCGAACTAGTCCCTGGTTTTTCGCCCGATCGGAAGCAGACCAGTCTAGGATAATTCTTTGGACTCTCTAGATCAATAATTATCAAAAAAGTTGAACTTTTTAAATTTGTGCATGGTCTTAAATGGTTATTTAGAAAAGGGGCGTGAAAAATGCACCCAAAAGCCTATAAATCCTAAATGAAAACTCAGAACTTCACAAACATTGATGAACATATGTGTCATAACATGCCAAAGAAGCATGCAAAGTTTCATTGAGATCGGACTATAGGTGGTGCTATAACTGTTCAAAAGCTGTAAAACCATATGTTTCCAATGGTAAATTGCCAGTATTGACTGTAAAAAAATTGAGCATCTATGAAACAAGGTTAACAAAGGCCGATCGCAACGAAACTCGATGGGCATGTTCAACTCATGGCCCTAAAGGTCTGTAACAATTTTGAAAGAAATTGGCCACTAGTTGGCGCTAACGAGTTTTGTGGCTCTGTAATCACGTGGTGTTGCGCACATCCCCACGAAATGCAATTTCATTTCATAGAACTCCTCATGATGAACAACTTTGCCTCTAGAACCAATGCTGTCAATCAAATTGTTTGTTAAATATTCACGATTATGTTAAAAACCTATTTTTGCGAACTAGTCCCTGGTTTTTTGCCCGATTGGAACCAGACTAGTCTAGGACAATTCTTTGGACTCTCTAGATCAATAATTATCAAAAAAAGTTGAACTTTGTCATTTGTTTTGCTTTCACATGGTCATTTACTAAAGGGGGCATGACAAAATGCACCCAAAAGCCTATAAATCCTAAAGGAAAAGTCAGAACTTCACAAAAATCGATGAGTACATGTGTCATAACTTATTCAAAAAGCATGGGAAGTTTCATGTAGATCGGACCATAGGTGGCGCTATAATTGTTAAAAATGTAAAATCATTGAAACTTAAAACTTAATGTCTTTTGATGCTTTTGTGCTTAAAGGCCTCAAAGGCCTAAACTGCTTGAACCCCGCTAAATGCTGCTTGCAGCTTTAATTATTATTATTCTGCCGTAAAACGCGTCGTGCAGACCAAACCGTAAGTGTTGGAGCTCTGAAACTTTGTCAGATGGTAGTACAAAAATCGAGGAGAGGTTATCAAATTATGAGCCCGATTGGCCCATAGGTGGCGCTATAATAATCAATTGCGCGAAACGGCTCATAGCTCCTAGACCGTAAGTCGTAGACTCAAGTGTCTTATATCATTGGAAAGCTGGTCACCTGACGAAAAAAACGTATATCTCCGATTTCATTTCCGCCAGGATAGATTTTCCGCCATTTTGAATTTTGTCGAAAAACTACTTTTGCGAACTAGTCCCTGGTTTTTTGCCCGATCGGAACCAAACCAGTGCAGAAATGTTCTCTGGAGTCTGAAGATCAATAATTATCAAAAAAATGTTGAAATTTCTATTTCCGGTCGCTAGGGGGCGCAAAATAAACGTTGCGGGAGGAGCCTATTTTACTGAATTGGCTATAACTCAAGAAGTAAATGAGATATCTTCACCAAACTCGGTACACATGTGTATGAGTTCAATTTGAGGTCACTGTAAAAAAATCGCGACGATTGAACACTAGGTGGCGCTATAAAACGAAAAAAACATTTAAACACCTGACCGTTAGTCCGATTGACTTGAAAATTGGTATGCAGTGTCTTGGTCCAAGGCCCCATGTATGTGTATAAGGACATTGGCGTTTCTCAAAAAACATGGCCGCCATCGACCAATGAATTTTGAGCACCCATGAAACAAGGTTAACGAAGGCCGATCGGAACGAAACTCGTTGGGCATGTTCGACTCATGGCCCTAGAGGTCTGTAAGAATTTTGAAAGGAATCGGCCACTAGTTGGCGCTAAAGAGTTTTATGGCTCTGTAATCACGTGGTTTGCACACACACCCACAATATGTATATCAATTGATAAATCTCCTCATGCTGAACAACTTTGCCTCAAGAACCATTGCTGTCAATCAAATTGTTCGTTAAATATTCACGAATATGTTAAAAACCTACTTTTGCGAACTAGTCCCTGGTTTTTCGCCCGATCGGAACCAGACCAGTCTAGGATAATTCTTTGGACTCTCTAGATCAATAATTATCAAAAAAAAGTTGAACATTGTCATTTCTTTTGCTATAACAGGGTCATTTACAAAAGAGGGTTTGAAAAAATACACCCAAAAGCCTATAAATCCTAAAGGAAAACTCAGAACTTCACAAAAATTGATGGGCATATGTGTCATAACATCATTAACAAGCTTGCAAAGTTTCATAGAGATCGGACTATAGGTGGCGCTATAACTGTTAAAAATGTAAAAACAATGTATACCCTATGGTAAATTGCCATGATGGAAACTTAAAACTTAATGTCTTTTGATGCTTTTGTGCTTAAAGGCCTCAAAGGCCTAAACTGCTTGAACCCCGCTAAATGCTGCTTGCAGCTTTAATTATTATTATTATTATTATTATTCTGCCGTAAAACGCGTCGTGCAGACCAAACCGTAAGTGCTGGAGCTCTGAAACTTTGTCAGATGGTAGTACAAAAATCGAGGAGAGGTTATCAAATTATGAGCCCGATTGGCCCATAGGTGGCGCTATAATAATCAATTGCGCGAAACAGCTCATAGCTCCTAGACCGTAAGTCGTAGACTCAAGTGTCTTATATCATTGGAAAGCTGGTCACCTGACGAAAAAAACGTATATCTCCGATTTCATTTCCGTCTGGATAGATTTTCCGCCATTTTGAATTTTGTTGAAAAACTACTTTTGCGAACTAGTCCCTGGTTTTTTGCCCGATCGGAACCAAACCAGTGCAGAAATGTTCTCTGGACTCTGAAGATCAATAATTATCAAAAAAATGTTGAAATTTCTATTTCCGGTCGCTAGGGGGAGCAAAATAAATGTTCTGGGAGGAGCCTATTTTACTAAAATGGCTATAACTCGAGAAGTAAATGAGATATTTTCACCAAACTCGGTACACATGTGTATGAGTTCAATTTGAGGTCGCAGTAAAAAAATTGCGACAATTGAACACTAGGTGGCGCTATAATATGAAAAAAACGTATAACTACCTGACCGTTAGTCCGATTGACTTGAAAATTGGTATGCAGTGTCTTGGTCCAATGCCCCATGTATGTCTATGAGGACATTGGCGTATCTCAAAAAACATGGCCGCCATCGACCAATGAAGTTTGAGCACCCATGAAACAAGGTTAACGAAGGCCGATCGGAACGAAACTCGTTGGGCATGTTCGACTCATGGCCCTAGAGGTCTGTAAGAATTTTGAAAGGAATCGGCCACTAGTTGGCGCTAAAGAGTTTTATGGCTCTGTAATCACGTGGTTTGCACACACACCCAAAATATGTATATCAATTGATAGATCTCCTCATGATGAACAACTTTGCCTCAAGAACCATTGCTGTCAATCAAATCGTTCGTTAAATATTCACAAATATGTTAAAAACCTACTTTTGCGAACTAGTCCCTGGTTTTTCGCCCGATCGGAACCAGACCAGTATAGGACAATTCTTTGGACTCTCTACATCAATAATTATCAAAAAAAGTTCAACTTTGTCATTTCTTTTGCTATAACAGGGTCATTTACAAAAGAGGGTGTGAAAAAAATACACCCAAATGCCTATAAATCCTAAAGGAAAACTCAGAACTTCACAAAAATTGATGGGCATATGTGTCATAACATCATTAACAAGCTTGCAAAGTTTCATAGAGATCGGACTATAGGTGGCGCTATAACTGTTAAAAATGTAAAAACAATGTATACCCTATGGTAAATTGCCATGATTGAAACTTAAAACTTAACGTCTTTTTATGCTTTTGTGCTTAAAGGCCTCAAAGGCCTAAACTGCTTGAACCCCGCTAAATGCTGCTTGCAGCTTTAATTATTATTATTATTATTATTTTTTTTTTTGCTGTCTCGTTTCATGACACTTTGCAGACTCTGCTCTGTGCATTCCTTTGTTTTGGAGGGGACGTGGCTTTGGAAAGCACTCTAAAGGAAGGTTGGGATCATTTGCTTTCAGAGCTAGCTTGCTATTGATAGCCTCTACGAAATTGCATACCCTACCTTTAAAAGTATGAAACGGGGAGCTTGCTCCAGCCAAGATGAATAGGAGTGCTAATGGGTGGCTTTCTCCAGATTATTATAGACATTCTTGGTTTAAAAGGAAAGCAAATTGCATTCATCAAACCATTGCATGGAGTCCATAAGTGGAAAAGCATTAGCACCATTCTGAAAATGACATTCTAAAATCACACCCTACTTTAAAAACATTTAATTGAACTGATACTGAGGAGGAGAGTAATCTTGGAAAGTATTCTGCTCGGTGTGTTTTAGCGTTCTGGACAGAGTACATACAATAATTGAAATAGAGAATTTGAGATTAATAAGATTCCTGGCTGTTAAATTTATTTGCCTCCATAGCAATGGGAACTGGTGTTGAATTAGTATTTTAATCTATTTTTTTTTTTTTTTAAATCTTAAATCTCATTTCTTGCCATACTTATATTGTTCTTGACATTCAGCTCAGTGTACACTCTAACCTTTGCGGTGCAAAATGCTTGCAAAATGTTGACCTTGCTTTTATTTATCTCTTTACACTTGAACCTTTTTTTTTGTATTATGTTTTGCCAATTGTGTGCATGCACATGCAGTATGTGAATGGTTTCTCCGTGGTTTTGTTGTTTCTGTTCAATACAGTACAATAGATCCTACATTCTATTCCTGCATTTTTTGCAATTTGAATCAATTCATGAGGTTTCCCTATCAAAATAGGAGGAAATGGAAATTAAAATGGATCATGATTTATTGTTTTATGTGTTTGTGCTTAGATGCTTTCTGCATGAGTGCATTTACTTGTGTAAAGGCAAGTACAGATGAATCTGTTTGTCTGGTGGCAGTATACGATCGTGCATGACTGTGGAATGAAACGTCACATTCCAGCAAGCAATAGTCTCGGTTAACCCGATATAGTTTGGCTATAAGTACCCAACTTCTTGCCAAAAAAAACCTTGAATTTGTCACATGTTGTTTCTGCCTAAATAACTTGAGAGATGTTTGGTATTCCACTATGTTAGCAAAGTCAAAAGTGATTAAAAGGTGTTTGGTTTCATTTCTTTGACATGTTCTATGCGTAGCCTATTTGTAGGCTATGGTTAGACGACTATTACATTTTCACTGACAGCCCAAAATTTGCCTTGTTTTAGCCTAGATGTTAGGGCTGTGTTTGGATGGCTATTTGATGTCTTTAAATGCAAAATTGCTTGCTTGGAAGTGTACATCTGCATGTTTTACACTATTTTTTTTTTTTTTTTCATTTTTTTGTTTTTTAATTTCAGCTTTTTTTAATTTGTCTCATTATTTTCTTGACCTCTGCATCTTTTGCCTTTTGTTTTGGTTTCTTAAATGGATTAATTTCTCCTTCCTGTCCTATTTTGTTTTGTTTCAGTCAAGGGACCAGGCAGAAAGTTAAGTCTACCCACAGATCTTAAGACTGATCTTGGTACGGTAGGCCGAAAGCGAGCAGTTCTTGTTCTTTATTCTTGCCTTCGATTCATCAACTTTCTCTGTTTCCATCCTGTTGAGAATGACATGATGAAGACCCTCGTCTTTGCATTTAAAAGTTCATTTTTTAATGCATTTTTTTCCTATTCTTTCACTTTCTTCTCATTTGAATTCATGAAGTAGTGCAAAATTTCGCTCACATTTCTGCGTTTGACCTTTTAATAAAAAAAATGCTTCTCAATGCACATTTTGCAAGTGTTTGCAAAGGTGGTTTGTTCAACATAATCATTCTTAAGTTGAGAAAGGTATCACTCTGAAATCTCGCTCTTTCGCGACTGATTCATCATTTACGTCTAAACGGCCTTGCTCCATTGTAATTGGGTCATTCTATACCTCAGAACATGCTCTAACCTTATTGGACCATTCTCTAACTCTATAAAAGCCTGCTCATTTGTGATTGGACCATCCTCTACCTCTGAACAACATGCACTAATGTAATGAGCTCATTCTCTGCAAGCGAGCTTGTGTCATCGTGACTTGGATCATTTCTTCAGCCTTTTATGAGTATACTTCGAATTGTCTCACTCTGTCTCTTTCGCTGAGTATCTCTCCTTGTTCTCTTTTCCTTTTTCTTTTCTCTTGTCTGGCTTTTTGTTTCATGCTAGGCTGTGACTAACACACTTTTTTTCTGAGGGCTGAACAATTTCCTTTCCAATTTCTTGTGCCAAACATGACCTAATGTTTAATAATGAAAGTGTTCCTTCAACAGGTCAAGCTTTGCAGCATTACAATGGAAAATAGACCACCTGGGCCATGAAAAATTACACTTAGGTTTAGATTTGTTCTTGAAAAATAGTTGAATTTTGAAAGCACAGTAGAGTCTTGTGTCATTTTGTAATTTGAAAATATCTTGAAGGTTTAGGTCATAAAACAGAAAAAGGACAAAAAAATCAATGCTTATTTTTAGAAGCTAATTTATAAGTGCTGTGTGAGTGTAATGTGTATGAGGCGGGGATAGAGAGCTTGTGTGTGGATTTCTAGAGGCATTGGTTGGATTCGCTATGTTGTTTTGTGCTGGAGAACTGTCTCCCCTTGAATGCACTGGGGCTTCCTCGATATTTTTTACTATCCTAAACCCTCGATTTGAATTTTTTCTTTGTCATTGGGCCTATTTAGAAACATTGACCCTAGTGCAGGCCAGGGAAAACAGATGTAAAGATGTCTGCGGACTGGGCTTCATGTTTTGGGCTTTCTCATCCTGCCTCTTCTCATGAAGATGATGATGATGAACAGAAAATCAGTCTTGCAGGAAAATTAATTGATAGATTACCATCTTAAGGTGGATTTTAGTTAGTTTAATGAGTTAAATGACGTAACAAAAATTGCTACAAAATAGCATAGAAGTACTGTTCATAACTTTGGGGTCTCTTATGCTCACCAAATCTGGATTTATTTTCTTATTAAAATTAAATTAAAATAACTGCTTGCTATGCAATTTCATTATTGTAATATGTTGATTTGCTGCTCAAGTAACATTTTCAGTGTTAAAAAGTCGGGCGGAACGGTTCTAAGAAAGTTAAGGAGCAGTTCAGTTGTGTTTGGCCTGGTATGGCACGACATGATTACAAACCGTTCTTGTCCTGGAATTATCAGTATGGTTAGCTAATCGTGCTGGTAGAATGCATGTAGCTACCAGTTTCTCTTGTTGCTGACTAAATCACGCTATTTAAGTGATGTAAACACAAATTAATAATAAAAAATTGTCTGTCAGTCTTATAATGCAGGTCTATGGACACCACATCAAAGAGCATGCACAGAGAAGTCCACATTAAACATGATTTAATGATCCGTAAATGTAAGTACACATTGATGGCCTAAGACACGAAACGAGCAGTTTGTGTGAGAAAACGAACAGTATTTATATCGTTTTTACCTCTTGTAATCACAGTCACGTCCAAGTGATCTGAGGGCACAGGCTCTTCGTTCTGAATCAAATGAATGCGTCCTTGCTGAATAAATGTATTTATTTTATTTTTTTTACAAATCTTTTTGATCTCAAAATATTGAATGTTATAGTGCATAACTTTTACAACCAAGGCATAAAAAAAGAAAATAACAAATGTAGTCTTTAAGGTTCACAAATTTACTGCAGATGGTGTTCTTAATAGTGCTTTGTTTCATCATGAGTCAGTGTCAAAGTTTTGGTTTCCAAGTCTGCTGTGCGATATCAAAATGACTGAGTATAAATCCCACTGATATGAAATGACAGCAGACAGACTGGATTTGGTTGGCTGCGTTGGCATGAAATTGATTGATAGCTAAAAAATAGAGGGAGGGAGAGTGAAAATATACAGCTAGAATGTCAAAATAGTCAGTCAAAATCTAGAAGGTACTGTGGTATACATCTAACTGTGAGGTTCTGGCTACAGATAGACACTAGTAAGACTTTGATCCAGGTCTGTTGGAGGTGCTGCTGAATAATGTGCTGTTTTGGATTCTGAGAGTTTGGATCTGGGTCTTTTTCTGCATACTCAGACTGCAGATGGAAGCTTCTGTTTTTCTGGCAAATAAAGTCCTCCACCTTCATTCTTTCAAGTCTCTGAGCCGAGAAGGGATGAGAAAGCCTCTTTGAATGCTTACCTTTTTAAACAACAACCATTTCCTTTTCCCTATTTTTTTTCCTGTCCCTTTTCTTGTTTCTTTCCATTTTTCTTGTTCTTTTTCTTTTCCCTTCCTTTTGCATTTTCCTTTTAATTTTTCCCTCTATCCTTCTCCCATCTTTCTTCCCTTTAGATTTTTTTTTTCCTTTTCAAAAAGAAATGATTTTTGGCTGCTTAAAGCTGCTATGATGTGACCGCTTCCTTTTACTGCTTTCCTTTGCAGCCATATTGTTTTCATCCCACTACTCTCTCACACACTCACTCTTCTCTCTCTGTTCTCAGTTGGGTTTCTTGCTAATGCTATGCCCGTTGTTACAGATCATGTGAATGGACATTGCACTAGCCCCACCTCCCAGCCCTGTCCATCTGGGAGGGCCAGAGTCCCGGGGGGCCCTGAAGGGCCACGCCTTGCCCGCAGGGGGCCCGGCCGACCGCCCTTCCGCAAGGCCCAGTCCGCCGCATGCATGGAGGTCTCTTTGCCTGTGTCCTCCCTCACCGAAGGTGTGTGCTTGTTCTCCAACTCCTTTATCCCTTTAATCCATCTACCCTTTATTCCTGTATTCCTCCACTGCCTTGTCCCCCTTCTGCATGTTTAACACTCATAAAGGGATACAAGAAGGAGGGTATGGGATTTATTGCTGTGTTTTTTTGGCGCTCTGAGTTCACTGCTTTTTCTTTGGGTTCATTGTTTTGTTTTCCACTCTATTGGAGAGATTGGTGATTACTAAAGGCCTATCACGCCATATAGGAACCTTACCCCTTTTACACCGAGTGGCATCTGAAGACCTCTCTCAGCATATCCTACATAGGATAGTACCCTCAAAAAAACAAAAAATTGTTTCCAATCCATTCTTTCTTCTGTGGAACATAAAAGGGGATGTTAGGCAGAATCATTGATACTGGCAGTCCATTCAGTCCCCATTCACTTCCATTGCATCTTTGTTTAATGCAATGAAAGTGAACTGTGAATGCGGCTCCTTTTGTGTTTCAGGGAAAGGAGGAAGTCATGTATATTTGGAATGTCAATTTGTCAATTTATTTTCGATCCAAGCAGGATCTTGTTGGTGGAAAATGGGTAAAATAATATCTTATGCACCAATTACCATTCTGCATTCTTGCTGAAGTCTAAGTTTTTGTGATCTCATAATAGGTTTGTGTTATAAACTTCAATCAAACTTAAATCCCATTTATCCTGATTAAAGTCAATATTAGGATGAATTGGATGAATGTTGATGAAAGTAGTAGTATTTTATCATTCAGCCTTTCAAAAGTAATTTTAAAAGTAAAAGAAAAAGAAAAGAAACAGCACAAACCTTTCAAAGTGTGACACAGAAACGACTGCTTTTCAAGCTTTGGGGATCCTCTGTCCCTTTTATGTTTGAGACTGTATTTGTGCTTCAAACATGGAGGCTGAGGCAGACACTGCTGTGAGCCTAATTATACTTTTCGTTTTTAATGTTTTTAATTACCATCTCTACACACAGTCGTTTGGCAGGTGGGTTGGTGATGTGAATTAAAAAAAAATAATAATTTAGGCAGTCACTGTGAAGCTTAGGTTTGAGTTTACAAAACGTTCATGGTTGTGGCTTTCTTTTTCTTCGACTATCCTTCTTAGCGTGAAATGAAACGATGCGACTGGACTTTACCAGAATGAAATGCATGAACAACTCGACAAATCTATGTTGCTTCATGACACATTTCTACAAAACACATAACCAGGGTCTAAATGTTTGTGTTTATCACTGCCATGTTTAAATGTTAGAGTAACACAGACTCTTGACCATTTTGACCATACGTCAACATCCGCCGTTTTAGGGTACCCTTTAACCTCAGTTACATGACGATCCTGGGACGTCATACAACTGACGCTTTACCTTTAACGTCAGTTAGGTGACGGGGTAGGTTTAGGAGTAGGTTTAGGTCTGGGGTATAGGGTTAGGATCCAATAACTTCATCTAACTGACGTTAAAGGTTACCCTAAAACGGCGGATGTTGACGTATGGTCAAAAGACATCCCAAGACGTCAGTTATATGACGTCTTGCTTGGGATGAGACTGCGCTGGTTAGAGTGTGTGTGAGTACATGTCCCCACAAGGATAGTAAAACCTAAAATCCCCTACATTGTGGGTACCAGTCAACGGTCCCCACAAGGTAAATGACCTTATAGACATACTAAATTGTGTTTTTTAAACATGTAAGGTAGGTAGGTAGGTTTAGGGGTGGGGTTTGGCTTGGGGGATAGAAAATACAGTTTGTACATTATAAAATCCATTACGCCTATGGACACCAATGACTATATCCCCACAAAGAGTGTGTGTGTGTGTGTCTGTGTCTGTGTGTGAGAGAGAGAGCAAGAGCGAGAGATATGACTTTATCTCATGTCAATTCTTTGTCCTTGTCAGTCATATATGTCCCTATAGCAGATGTCTTGTTCGTATTAGCGTGAGCGCTAACGCATCACTTAGATCATATCCTCACTGGGCACCGACTTCCTGTCATTCACTAATCCAATCACAGCGATAGACAGCGTCTCCTCCTGTGCCTTCATCTGTGTCCATAATCCTGTTTACATGAAGGACGCCAACCAGGACAACCAGCCCAAGTCGAACGGCAGCGTACAAATAGTGTCACTGGGTTCATGAGGTTTTCATGGTGTCTGGATCTTTCCCAGAAAGATGCGCTTTGCCCTTTTATTGCCTTTATAACCTAATAATCTATATTTGATTTCATTTTTGAGAAAAAAAAAAGTAATGTGATTGCTCACAATCTTTTGCAAAGTTTTGCGAATGAAATATTCATCCCTGAAACCTTCAGCAAGACTCACTATGAATTTATTTATTTATTTATTTCATTTTATTTTTTAAAATTGAATAATGTCTTGAAATTCAAATAAATCCGTGTCCGTCCAGTTATAGACGCGTTTCTTTCTTTTTTTTCCCCACTTGGAGAAGTGTTATTGTCCGTTAGAGGACTACCTGCCGCTTCTTTGGTCTCAACTCGTGGCGTGCGTCCCTATCGCTACAGTAACAGGCATGTGGTGCCGCAGTGGGGTCGCTGGGATAATTAAAGGTCAATTAGTAGCGAAGAGAGCCAGGTCGGTGCTAATGAGACATGCTACAGGAAGAGAGAGCTGCAGGAATCTGGGATACGTAGTCACATATAAACAGCCATTAAGGGTGGAATGACACACACACACTTGATGTAACAAAAATAAGGACAGTTACAGAAAGTTAACATAATAAATAAGAGGTTGGGACTTTTGAGTTATCCCAATGACACCTTGACACATCCCATTCACCAAAAAAGATTCGTTCACTGATTGATTTTTAAGGGCACTTTCTGCAGGTTGCGGAAGATCATATAGGAAGTATGTGTATAATTTTATGTTTAGTTAACTGATTTGTTCAGTTAAAATATCTGTTTAAAAGCACTTATTCATTCACCAACGCAATAGTAAAAGACCTTAGTTTTTGAAATTGAAATTAAAATTTACAAAGATGAAAAACAAGGCTGTGAGGGATATGTGCTGTATAATGGTCCAAGATCAAATTTAATTTTCACAACCCCAAACTTAACGGAGAGTTTGTGTACTGAAAGCTGTTTTATCAGCTGACCAATCAGTATGTTGTCAAACAACAATACAATCCTTTGAACACATTGTACTTCTATCCCTCAGAGCCTTGTTCACATTCCCATTAGAAATTAAATACTACTCTGACTATATGACATTGCAAAATGTATGATTACATAAACAAGCCAAAAACACAGAGCACAGAGGAACAGAATAGACAATCACAGATGTATCCCTTGGGTGGGAAACATCTACAGAAATATTTGCCTGTCCCACAGAAAGAGATCATTATCGGTGTGTCTAATAACAGGTGTGTCATTTGGCTCCCCTGCAGTGATTGACAGTCAATGACCTCAGCAAAAGAGTCACATAGAGAGAAAACGAGCGAGCAGATCTTTTCTCTCACCCGTCTCTATCATGAAATATTCACACTAACGGGCTAACAGGATGGATACGACTAATTATGTTCACAGTCCCCGCAGATACAGGTGCTGTCAGTAGAAAAGGTCAATTCGCGTGTCTTCCCACAAAACATATATGTGATTTCGTTTGTGACCATTTTGCACTGTGCGAGAGTGTGTGATTGGATTTGTGGCTTTGTGTTCAATTTGCGTTCAGATATAGCCTTTTGTTTGTGAAATGAATGCTGTTTGACATCAGTGTCCAGGTTTGGTCTCCGTCAAGAGGATGGTTCACACAAATGGAAATTCTGTCATTAATTACCCTGTCGTACATGTCGTTCCAAAACATAAAAGATATTCTAAAGAATGTTCATGCTGCTTTTTGCAAAAGGGTACAGTGAAAAGAAATTTCAACAAATCTATTTGCTATCTGCTTGTCATTTGACTCAGTCCTTCTTTGAAACGCCTCTCGCACAGCTATTTCAGTCATGCAAGTGCAGCTTCTATCTCTCTGAATGAGGAAACATCAAATTCTCCAAAGCTGCACTCTAAAAATGCTGGGTTGTTTTAACCCAATTTTGGGTAAAATATGGACAAACCCAGCAATTGGGTTACATTTTTAAATTATATTTTTAACCCAATTGGCTGGGTTTGTCCATATTTTACCCAAAATTGGGTTAAAACAACCCAGCATTTTTTAGAGTGTGTCCACCAAGCTTATATTTCGTTTTTGAAATCACCAATGAAATCTGATAACTGTCTCATAAATCAACTGTCTCAAATTATTTAAAAAAAAAATGCGTTTTTCAGGCTAGATCAGCCAAAGCGACGTTTCTATAGCAACCTCAGCATCATGACTGCTGCAGTGACATGATGAATTAACCAGTTGGTGATTGGCTCTTTTATTTAAAAGGCGGGACTTATTCCACTTTCTCCCATTCATAGTTATACAAGTGCACAGTGTTTATATATCGAAAGTCTTTGGTTATGGGATCATGATTTTTCAGGAGCTTTACAGCACAACGTGAGTACATATTAGCACTGTTTGTTGTTTGCTTTTAGACCTGAAATCAATGACACGTGACATAATCGGATTTAACACGTGGTTAGTGATGGTTCGCACATGAACTGTACTTTAAATTTTAAATGACTTGGGAGTGTATCAAGTTGTCTCAGAGAGTGATTGAGTCATCATTAGTTTGTGACCATGCATTATATCGTCCTTGAGTTTATGACATAGGAGGTGAAATAATCATTTTGTCACCTGTATACGAAATGTGAAGGTGAAACGAATAGGTAAAATGATTATGAGGTGAATAGTTCACCTCTTGAGTCTTCTGGTCTGAGACACATAGGCTACGTACAGGAAATGGGATCATAAGCGTGACTATCATATTTAACTGTGACTATGATATGTTAGGTCCTGCTTTAAGGAAAAAACGCTAGGCAAAAAAGCTTCCAGACTATTTGACTGCCACATGACAAAAAAAAAAAAAAACAAGAGGAGACAGTTGAGTGGTAAATTAATAACACAAGTAGATGTGTTGGGGAAATTTTGGCTGTCGTAAATGTAACATTTTGATTTATCTTTAATAACTCTGCTCGATTGAATAAATGGCTTTAAGTCCCCAGTCAGCAAAAGTATCCAATCTTCTTTATCACTAATACTCTAAATTAGTATTGTGACGCTATAAAACAGGTTTCTAATGACATGAGGGTGAGTAAATGACAGAATTTTCATTTTTTAGTGAACTGTCCCTTTTATAATTGTGATCACAAACACACACAGCTATAAGCATCCTAACCTTGACACAAATCTCACAGCCAAAGGATTTCATTCTGCTGATGCTTTTTCAGGTTGTTTTCTATTGTATCTACTAAAGTGTTGTGGTATTCGGGGGGAAAAAAATCGACCTGTCAGGTCTTTCTTTCTTTCTTTCTTTCTTTCTTTCTTTCTTTCTTTCTTTCTTTCTTTCTTTCTTTCTTTCTTTCTTTCTTTCTTTATTTCTTGCTTTCTTGCTTTCTTGCTTTCTTTCTTTCTTTCTTTCTTGCAAATTGGTTTATCGGTTTTCTCTTCCTCTTTCTCTCCTCTGTCACTCTCTGTACGCTGTAATGTTCCGGTCGTGTCTTTGTGTTTTGGTATACGTATTGACATACATGTTTATGTATGTACGTGTCACTTTGTATGTGGTGGTCGTGTATGGTTGTATTTACGTGTTTGTGATTGTGACCGTTGGGGTGTTGTGCGTATGTGCGTTCGATGGATAGGTCATTCGTCTCGACGAGCCATGCTGCAGCAGTTACACGGAGTCAGTATGTACTCTCACGATGAGCATCACATCACCACCTACTCCTGGAGCGAGAGAGGTAAGGAGGGGCTTTATGAGGGTCACGAGGACCTCTCACCCTGTAGCGTCCTGTCTGACTTCGTCCCGTCCTGTGGCACATAGTCGTTTGGTCAGAACCCCTCTTTCGTCACGTTCAATGATGTTCAGGTTTGGATTTGCACCATAGCTTCTAGCAGCTGAACATGATGTCTGCTTTGTGTTTCACACACTGCTGTGTTGTCAGTGTGAAGTCGTCTGTCCATCCCACGCACTGTGATATCTCCAAGACACGGATTAAATCTAGTCCTGGACTATGTGTGACAAACAGTTAACCGCGCTGTTCAGTCCAAGGCGAGCTTTAACCTGTGTCAGGGAAATCGGTTCTGTATGTCAATGTCTAATGAGGTCTTATGATTCTGCAGACGTGTCAGTATTATCAATCATTAATGTTGTCATCAATGCAGAGGTGAATGTTGTGAGGTCAGTCTTAAATGACTTTCTGTGATGGAAAGAATTCAATGGGAGGGATTATTTAGTGTATGCAGAACATATTAAGGTAGGCTATC
Source organism: Cyprinella venusta (assembly GCA_038021265.1). Taxonomy (NCBI): domain Eukaryota; kingdom Metazoa; phylum Chordata; class Actinopteri; order Cypriniformes; family Leuciscidae; genus Cyprinella; species Cyprinella venusta. The sequence continues at coordinate 21,582,619 of CM075867.1, forward strand.
ACCACCATGATGCTTCATTGATGTGTCAGACTAAAGGGAGAAAGTGGACCTTCCCAAAAACACAGAAGGGACATTTTTTAAGAAACAGTGCTGCTTGTGCCAGACAATAAGTCTGTTTGTTTGGTTGTCTGTTTATTTGTTCATTCAAACCTCATTCTATTAATCAATTTGATATAACTAACCATAAGCATGTTTTTGCCAACCATTCATAATGTTTGATGCTGAATGTGGTTAATTTAAATGCAAAGATCTTAAATAATGGTCTTAACTAGAAAATTGCATTGCATCACGCCACATTATCTATAGTCAGTTTTCCTTTGCTTTAATTAAAGGGATACTCCACTTTTTTTTGGAAATAGGCTCATTTTACCACTCCCCCAGAGATAAACAGTTGGGTTTTACTGTTTTCAAATTACCAACACTGGTAACAGACAGGTTCAGGTCTCATTGACTTCCATAGTATATTTTTTTTCCTACTATGGAAGTCAATGAGAGCAGAAACTGTCTGTTTACTGATATTCTTCTAAATATCTGAAAATCGGCTGAATGGATTCGAAAACAGTAAAACTCAACTGCTGGGGGAGTGGTAAAATGTGGTAAAAAAGTGGAGTATCCCTTTAAATTTGATTATATATATATATATATATATATATATATATATATATATATATATATATATATATATATATATATATATATATATATATATATATATATATATATATTTGTTTATTTTTTCTTATCACAAGAGTTGAACTGTTGAGGCTAATATAGGTGTATATGTAACATAACAAAGAGAAATGTCCTGTATAAAGAAAAGAATAGTCCAATGGCAAACATTATTTATTTATGTTCTATCCAAGAAATTAATCTTTTAAATAATATCCAGCAGTACCATGTTTAAGTGCCATGTTAATTTAATCATATTGTTGTAAGTCACTGTAGCAAATAAACAACACCCTTTCCCAAGAATATCCCTGGAGCAGAAGCTTAGAAATGTTGTAATTGTGTGTTTTAGAGTTAAATGTTCAAATGTTGTAATTTGTAGTCTTTTGCTGTTTTCAAAAATGAGCCTTCCATCACTACACATAAAAAAACTTGTTCTGACATTGACAAATGTCTGTCAGCATTTTATTTATATGCTTTTATGAAATGTAAACACAACGCAGTTTTTTTCTGCAGAATAAACAAGATTCTCAATTCTCAAAACCACTTAAATTCTAATAAAATATTTTCTGTTTTCTTGTAATGCATGACATAATACATCAAATCAAGATAGTGAATATCACATAAGATATGACAACAATGACTTTATATGATATTAAAACAACCAGTTGTATATTACCCTAATATATATTATATTGCAAGAAAAAAATCTTTCTTTTTTCTTTTTTATCTTTTTTTTTCCATGACATTCTTCAGTTTAAGATGAGAGTTTAAAATTTGAGTGTAGTGTAAATCAGACAGAAACACTTTTATGTGTGGGCCTGGCAATAAGATTATACAGTGGATACGAACTTTGAAATAATTCAAGGTCAAATAGATGGTAAAGAATGGGTTTGAAATTGTAAGCGTGTGTTCTGTGTTATCTGTGAATATAAATTAAATCTGTGACGTGCCTGATCATGCGAAAAGGATCATTTTGAGATATGTTCACTCAATATAGATATATATGTGCCACACTGTCCTGTGTGTACATTATTTGTTTGCAACTGTGCATCTTTATCACTTTATAACTCAATTTCTGGTTGATCTGGATTAAATGTACTTTTGAATGCACCTGTGCTCCACTTTCACAGCATAAGGATTCTTCTCCTATCTTTTCCCCTTTTCTTGTATCTTTTCACTCTCTATTATTCTTTATAATTTTTTCCACTCATCCATCTGTGTGTCTTCTATCCTGACATGTATCTTCTCCCCACTTTCTCAGAGAGTCGAGAAAACTCATTCAGCCGTTCCCGGAGCTCTAGCGTTTCCAGCATAGACAGGGAGACCAAAGAGGCCGTAACCACCCTGCAGTTTATGGAGTCATACGGGCGTAAATCAGACCCCCTGCCCACGCCATGCCTGTGGGTGGGCACAAGTCTGGGCCTGGTGCTTATCATCCCAATGTCCATCCCTATGGATGAGCAGGAACGTCAGGAAGACCCCGTTACTGTGGTCCCCACTGGTATCTCTTGATTTCTTCCTTCTCTGATTCTTGAATGCCTCTGAATGCAACATTCCTATACAGTTTTCAACAGCCGGGTTCTGGAACTAAAGACTCCCTTCATTTTTTTCCTTAGGGAATTTGATTTTTGATCAATTATAAACCTTTAAAGAAAGACCTTTTGTGAGCTCTGAGGTTGTTATTCGCCGGTACATTTTTTGTTGAAGCCATCTGTTTGCATTACTTGTTTTTAAAATAATCGTGTTTAACAGTGGAATTTGTGGTGAAAAACTACCTGATGCTATGCAGAAAATTCCACCAATCACAGGGTTGTCGTGAGCAAATCAAATTGTGCTTAAAGAGCTCTGCAGGGAATGTCCACTCCCATGAAGTACCGCAAAGTACACATTCAATTTGCAGTCTCCCTCTCAAAGTACTTAAAGGGATACAAAAGATTGAAACAAAAGCTGTGCATGTAAACAATAAATGGTGACTGCAGAAAGTGAAAGCTAAATCCCGGACGGTAAAGAGGATGGCAACCCCCACTACTCAGCTTTTCCCACAGTACAAACGCCTGCTAACTTAGCTTCCAAAAAAAATATGGCTGACACTATTTGTTCATTCTGTGAGTGAGATCCCACCCTCTATGGGCGGGTTGAAAACATGCGGGACAGCCCCTACTGTAGTCTTTAGCCTCTGGCCAAAAATATCCTCCGATGACTATAAAAATTATGATTTTTGCATCATCGGAGGATTTTTTCTAGACAAAAAATACATAAATCTCAGGGGGATATGAAACCCATGGTAATTCGAAAATACTAAGGGTTCTCTACTAATACAAAGCTTAATGCTAAATCCTAAGTATCTCTTTAAATATCACAAATTTTCTAATGCCTTGAATAAGTGCAAATTTTAAATGTTGTGATTTACCTCATAAATGGTTTACCCATGAACCGGAAGTTGCAAAAGGCATTAATTATTTGTTTTGCGAGTATAATTGAAATAGAATATTGAATAGGGGGCAGGGTTTTACTTTAGCACACCTTCTCTCCATCCCTCGCACATAGCAGACTGATGATTGCATGTGAGTGGTTAGGCGTTTTCAACCCAAGCCATCAAACTAACATCATTAGAGAATTAGCACCATTCTAGAGCGGAAGATCATAGAATGCAGATTTTGATCAAAGATTACCACTACAAACAAATTTTGTCTGTTTATTAACTTGCACAGATATTTGTTCTCTACAAGACTAGTAATGTGCACTTACAAAGGGGATTTCATAACAACTTGAAAGACAACTTTTTAAATCCTTATGGGAAAAATGAATGGAAAAAAAAAAATATTTCCGGAACCAACACCAGTAAAAAAAAGTGACCGGGCATTAATGCACTATATCATGATGATTTTTGTTCTCTTCCCTCTTAGGCACAGTGTTAATGCTGAAAGGCTCCATTCTGCGGTTTAGTTTCCTGGATTTTGGGGGCGCTCTTATCCACAGTCCTTACGAGGTGTGGCGGGACCAACAAGCCCCAGGTGACCCAGATCGACCCCGCAAGCGGAAACTGGTCAACTTCTCGCCCTCGTCTTCTCAAGAGGCCAGTGGAGACTGTCACTTAGCCGTGGTGTGTTCGGAGAAGCAGGCAAAGGTCTTCCTAATGCCCACTCAGGCCTGTTTATATGTACACAACATCACAGAGTCATCCTTCGTGCTGCGGGCCGACGTGGTGTCGGTTTGTAACAGCGTTTGTCTGGCCTGCTTCTGTGCCAATGGACACATCATGACTTTGAGGTTTGCTTTCAATTTTTTTTTTTTTTTTTTTTTTTTTTTTTTTTGTCTCAAATTTGGAAATTGTGGTGCAGCTGGTCGAGCTCAGGGCTGGTAACCAGAAGGTTGCTGGTTCTAGTCCCTCAAGCAAAGTGCTACAATTTTAAGTTTTTAATATCTCAATTGGTGATCAAATACTGACAACAAAACAGAAATTATTAAATATGTCTGTCCATGGTAATTGACAGAATCGTTCAAATTGAATTGATATTAAGCTCTGCTTATGGGAAAAATAAAATAAAATAGTATTAATTAAAACATATATAGAAAATAAATGATTATTGTTGGGTTTATTATATCCATTATTGTATTGCTGTTTTTACAAACTGGGGGCAAATGTATAGGCCTTGTAATTGACATAATTATTATTACTATTAATAGAATTATTAAAACTGAATGGAAGCTCTATTGACTGTATCCATGGCATGGGATTTATTATAGAATTAATTTTAAAATTAAAATAAAAAAGTACAAAAAAAGTATTATTATTATTAAATCAATTTTTCTACCCCTTTTATGACCATGTAAATCCTGTAACATCATCTGTTTACATCTAAAATCGAACCACTGAGATTACATTGATAATGCAAACTGTCTTTGTTAGTCTACAGAATTATGTACAGAATAATTAAGATAAGTGCATTAGCTAGAAATATGAGCTTTTAAACCCAACAGAACGTCTTTCTATTGTAAGTGCATTACTGTAAACAGAACATTTTCTTGTTTTCTCTAACTGAGGGTTGAGTAAAAATGTCTTTGTTAATCCACAGAATTTGACAGTTTCTGTCAATAGAGCTTAATTCATATTTAGCCTGCAACGTTCCTTTAATACCGGCTCAAAACCTTTTGGTATTGATTTTCAGTTTAATCCAGTTTACAGATACCAGCTCAATCCTTCAATAAACTCCAAACCTCAAGACAGAACAGCTGCGCTGTGCTTTTGGTGGCTTCATATTAAATCCTGCCTTCAGTGCAGTGTGATATTTTAGGCATGAATTTCTTCATTCTTCACTATAAATTTGAGTGTTCACTATCATTTTCGATACAAAGGATATTGGAATGCAGTTTCCAAGTTTGTTATCTTGTTTGTGTGTATGTTTTGCAGCCTTCCTAGTTTACGGCCTCTGCTAGACATCAACTACCTGCCGCTAACGGACATGCGCATTGCCAGAACATTCTGCTTCACCAACGGCGGACAGGCGCTGTATCTGTGCTCCCCCACAGAGATACAGAGAATCACTTACAGCCAGGAGATGTGTGACAACCTACAGGTGGCTGTGCCTTTGTGTGTGTGTGTGTGTGTGTGTGTGTGTGTGCATACTGATGGTGTCTTTTGAAGTGAAATGTCATGCTTGTCATGGATGCTTTGAGCTCTGCTGAGCTGAGCCCTGCTGCATCTCGGCTGTAATTTCTGCCACACAGGTTGTCATTCTGTCCTTTCTCTCCCTCTGTCGTTTCCTCTCTGTCTGGTTAGGATGGAAATAGCATAATGCCATACTATTCTTTCTATTTCTGCAGTATGTACAATATGTACATTTTCTGTATGCATAGAATGTTCAAACTGCAATATACACAACTGTTAAAAAGTTTGGGCTCTGTAGGATTTGTGTTTTTTTTAAAAAAGAAGTCTCTTATGCGCACTATAAAGTAAAAACCGTAAAATTGTGAAATATTTTAGACATAAAATAATGGTTTATTGTTTTAATATTTGGTTGCACATTACTTGAAAGGGTGTTATGCATGTGTATGACAAGTGTCATTCGCTCAATTATGACTTTGTTTGAGATGTCTTTGTTATGACAACTTGACATAAACCAATACATTATAACCTGTAAGTGACTTGACTTTATCAAGACAACATAAATTGTCAAAAATATGTCATAAACATGACATAGCGGATTAATTACCAAACTTAAAAAACCACTTAGCTTTACGGGTTAACATTACATTAAACTGTCATGTGGTTGGTATAACTGTGTAATGAATATTTTTCTTTAGCTCAACTACAGTGGTAGACATTGAATTTCCAATTAAAATGTTATAATGGCCTGACTGCCAATGTCAAAACCAACCTCCTGACAGTTTAATTTAATGTTAAAGGAGTAGTTTACTTTTGAAAAAAAAAACTTTTGCTGATAATTTACTCACCCCCTTTAGATCCAAGATGTCCATGTCATCCTTTCTTCAGTCGAAAAGAAATTAAGATTTTTGATGAAAACATTCCAGCATTTTTCTCCATATAATGCACTTCAGTGGGAACCAAACGGTTCAAGGTCTAAAAGCACTTTCAGTACAAACTGCAAACTGTTCAAAGGGCTTGTCAAATATGCTGATTTGGTGCTCAAGAAACATTTCTTATAATTAGGCATATGCATGATGAAAATTGTTGTGATTAATATTTTAGTGGATATATTCTTGTCAGGATGTATAGAACTAATAGAATAGATTAGAATAGAAAAGATGAACAGAATATTGATGAATAGAAAGTTAAAAAGAGCAGCATTCATTAGAAATAGACATCTTTTGTTAAAGTAAATTTTTTGACTGTAACTTTTTATTAATTTAATGCATCCTTGCTGAATAAAATATTCATTTAGCCTATTTATTTATTTATTTATTTATTTATTTATTTTAATAATAATAATAAAAAAACATTAACTGACCCTAAATATTTGAACATTAGTGTATGTATTCCACAATGCAATGCAATTGCATTGCAAATGTGATATTGATCTCCTTCCTTCCACATTGTTATTTATTAAAATTAAGATTTATTTAGCCCGAATTTAATAAGAAATTAAAAAAACATTCAAGTGTTTGAATTGTTTATTATTGCATAAAACATGATTCACATACTGTTTCTTTATAACTGTCTCTGTCAAACAGAGAGAGAGAGAGAGAGAGAGAGAGAGAGAGAGAGAGAGAGAGAGAGAGAGAGAGAGAGAGAGAGAGAGAGAGAGAGAGAGAGAGAGAGAGAGAGAGAGGGGGAGAGAGAGAGAGTTTTTTTTCTTTTCAAAACTTTCCATTTTGAATAGTGAAATGTGTAACTGTACTGGCATCTGCTGGTGGGTTTTTTAACTGACTGCGCTGCCATTGCTTTTGTTGCAGTATTTGATATGATTTTTCTTTATTCAACACTTTGATTTACTATTCTCGATTAATTGCAGGAGATGTTAGGGGAGCTCTTTACACCCATCGAGACCCCTGAAGCACCGAACCGTGGCTTTCTCAAGGGCTTTTTTGGCGGCAATGCCCAAACCTTTGACCGAGAGGAGCTGTGTGAGTGGAGTTACTTATCATTTCTGTGTCAGTTCTCACAGATCCAGACCCACGGATCCATAGATCAACATAAAGTTGATCAGAACTGCCCACTTAGACAGGAAGACACCATGAGAGTGACATTGTGAACAGTTTTAATCTGAAAAAATTTCTAATTAGTTTTAATCTGTAAATCTTCAGACTACCCCTTGATTTAGTGTTATTTACTATTATTTATTTTCCTTTATGGTATTTATTAATATTTTGAATTAGCTTTTCATTTTTATATTTTCAGTTTTTATTAAAAATGATTGTCATTTTGCTTAATTAAAAATGTAATACATTTTTATATTGCTTTATTATTTTACAAAAAGTTTTAAAACTAAAGGTTCCAAAAAGGGTAGAAGAATACCATGGAAGAATCTTTTTTTTTTTTTTTTAGTTCTCTAAAGAACCTTTCTGTGACCATTTTCTTAAAGAACACTATTTTTCATGGAATGAAGAACATTTTGATAATCAAAAGGACCTTTTTTTTTTACTATAAAGAAACTTTTGTGTAATTGAAAGGTTCCATGTATTTTAAATTTTAAAGAGTGTAGTTTTAGTTAACAATAACAACCTTGCTTTTGTCCCCTTCATCCCTCTTGTTCTTGTAGTTGGCGAGGCATCAGCGGGTAAGGGGTCCCGCAGCCTGGCACAGCACATCCCAGGACAGGGTGGAATGGAGGGCATGAAGGCAGCAGCGGGCGGGGTGGTGGGGGACTTGGCCCGAGCTCGTATCGCCCTGGACGAGAGAGGACAAAGGCTGGGGGAGCTGGAGGAGAGGACCGCTCTGATGATGAGCAGTGCCGAAACCTTCTCTAAACACGCTCACGAGGTATGTAGGAGAGCGAGAGAAAGAGAAAACAGAAATATAAATACAAATAAATCTTCATGTGCTTATTCAAACTCTCTGTTTTCCCTTTTTGCCCTCTACAGTTGATGCTGAAATGCAAAGACAAGAAGTGGTATCAGTTTTAGAGGGTCCTCGAGGAGGGCGCACTCTCGTGTTGTACTCTGGTACTTGGACTTTCACTCTTTAAAAGAGAGAGAGAGCGAGCGAGACGGATGGAACGAGAGACTTAAGGGCTGTTCAGCTTCTCTTCTGTCTGTGTACAGGATTGTCTTACTCTTATTGGTTAAAAAGGCGAAGACCAGATTGCGATATGATGATGGACTTGTACCATTACCGTTTATGAGTAAGTTGGGTTCCATACACGTGTTGTAAATCAGACGTCATCTTCATTTATGTACAGGGGTCGATCGGGGTCTCCTCACTCACAAGAAGCAAATTGGCTCACGCCGTGTAGATACTCGTAAAGTTACGAAATCAACAAGAGTGCATGAAACAAAATGGATGACCTATAAAAACGTAAAACTGCCATATTAAAAAGCAGCATGTTACTTTAAAACAAAAGGGAACTAAAAGATTAACAAACTTTTATTTAATAACCTAAGCCAATAATATAAACTCTGACAAAAAAAAAATAAATATATTTTTTGAAATAGCAAACAAATATATATATAAACAAAAAATGTATACCTGCATTGCTATGAGGCCAAAATATTTAGTTTTTTTTTTTTTTTGGTGACGCCATACTGTTTCTTTCAGCGATGTATATTTTCAGAATATTTACCACTGTCTTGTCATATACAACACCGATTTATCCACTCTCGTACTGCAAATCAGGCCGCCGCCGACTCAGTTGGCCACACCCACGACGTTCAGTCACAAACGCAACCTTTTTCCGTTTTCTTTGCTGCTAGCTCGCAAAAAGCACCACTACCAACTTTTTAATCCGTCTCCAAAAGGTACTTCACCCTCTCCTAGAGACGTATGATGTGACATGGTTTTAGAAGTGCGAGTAGTAAAATGTATTTGGCGCCGCCACGTGACGAGTGTGTCTGTGAGGTCCTTTTCGAGCGTGTTTCTCATATGTAATTCTTAATGTGCCATATTCTAGATGGGTGAAGTATCTTTAACTGTAAACTAGCGATGAATTAATTTGTCTGTGGTTGATATTCTGGGCTCTTACATGTTAATAAGACAAGCCAGCCAAACTCTGTGTCTGTGAAAGTATAAATATGGTTTGATTTGTTTTCTAATTCGTCACGATGTACGTTTTACTTTAAAAGACCAATTTCAGCTGGCCTGTTAATTCGTTTCTAGTCTTTTTTGGTTGCCTCGGGGCACGTGTGACAAAGATTGGGCGTTGTTTTTTACCTCGCTGAGGACAACGAGTGAATGACTTCTGTTTTCTCTGCCAAAGTTTGAATGCATCGTGAAGAGATTTATTTCACATTCAAGGGACAACTTTTTTTCATTTTCTTATTTTTTTTTCTCCCTTTCAATATGACGTCAAAACGATGTTTTCTACCTTACTACTGTAGTGTCAGACGATTGTTAGCTTGTGTTTTCTGGTTGTCACTCGACTGTTGAAATGGTGTTTAGACTGATCAGTGGGCGCTACTATGTTTTTTAAATATGTGTCTGGAAAGATCAAACCGAGCGAGTCGCCCTGCGGTTCGCGCGTGAATTATAGTGTTACATGTAAGCAACATCTTCCAGAATCGTATTTGAGACTCATGTTGTGTTTCTATGATTGTTCTCTGATGACCTCTGACCTTCTAGTGCTTTACTGTAACAATCTCAGCATATCTTCCATAGTCCATGCCTCTGTATATACGTATATATGCTTTGTATATACAAGCTGCTACTCAGTAACGTAAATGTTGTGCATTGAAATACAAACTCAAGGCTCATGAGAATACACATCGTCAACCGTTAGACAAACTTGGGCTCTTACGCAATATTACCTTTTCCTTTCTACTACTTTTTCGTTAAAATAATGGCTCACGATTAAAGAAGGAAGACATTGCATGTGTGGAGATTTGGCCTCAAGAAGGCACTCAAGACTCTTAATTAAGATGCCAAAATCATGTGAAGATGGTCTCTGAAGAAACCGGTTGGTTTTATTTCATGTTCACCATTATATTTGTTTCAACTGATTTTCCAATGATTGCTCTTCAGTGTCGAGTTAAGTAAAAACTGACTCTCACAGACAGGGTGTTTTGTTTGTATGTTCTCAGTTTTATATGAAAATGTACAGTTCAACCTGGAGGAGAGCGACATGGTCATTGAACTAAATTATGTGATTTGGATATTCCTCTGTGAATGTCGTACCTGTTTAAAGATGGTACCGTGTCTGATATTCTGACTGAAGTTCTGTGGGTCTAACTGTAGTTTCCTCCACCCCAACACCTGGTCCTCTGATACCTTCAGAGAAGGCAGCAACGTCGGTCTTGTTTAAATGGATAATGCCACCTTTCGTTCTTATCGATATTCTAGTAGTGTTATAGAGGTTATTGAAAATAAAATGGAAATAATGTTGATGCAAATCAAAATGAAATAAACATTTATTGATGTACACAACATCATAAGACTGGTTTATTTTATATAATGGGCTAGTAAGTTGTCAGCCAATAAGCCTACAGTACCATAGGCCTACATAAAATAACTAAATGTGTATTTGAATATGCAAAATATATAAATATAGGCTCGTAAAAATTTGTCTATCTATCTTACAGTCCGAATTTTCAGACCAAGTCTGCAAAACTATTGTAACGTTTAAGCAAGCAGAATGCGTCACTAATTAGTTACGTAACATTTTTGAGAAGGTTAAAGTGAGCCAAGTTTCTACTACTAAAATTATTTGAGTTGAGGTTATATCATAATTTTACGGTATGTGTGAATAGGTTTAGGCTACTTAAACATTTTCAAGTTAAGAACAATTAAAAAAAAACAAAAAACTAAAAATCTGCAAGTTCTGCTTATTTAAACGTTAAATTACTTAACTTAAATAAAAATGATGCTACCATTAGCATTGCTCTCGATTAATGAATACAGCAATTTATAACATAGCCATTCAGGTCTCAATAAATCTTTGTTCATTATAGGGAAACATCATACAGGAGCCAGTGATTTTTGCGGTCAGACAGAAACAGTTGAACATGTCCTGATAGAGTGTAGTAATTACAAGGAAGAGCGTAATTGTTTAACATCAATCCTCCGTAAAGAATGGAAAACACGTTAATATATTAGGAGATATATCCAAAAGTATTAAAAACCAAGTTATAAAATTTCTCAAAAACACAGGGTTGTTTTACCGTATTTAATATTTGAATGTTTATATTATAGGTATAAATGTAGATCCCTCTGACTATTCTCGATGATCACACTCCAGTCCGGTAGATGGCGGTAAATGCACCTTAAGTTGGTTTGCCATCCGCCAGCTCAACTCTAAAACAACAACAACAAGAAGAATGACGAATCACGTGAGCGCGTTGGGAATGTTGCAGAGATTTTCTCGCGAGGGTGTTTGTGGGTTAGTTTGCTCATGGAACCGCTGGTGTTTCGGTGAATGTGAGTTTGTGGCAAAATGTATCATTAGTGTTTTTAAGCAATGTTTTATTATGAGCTCTTAAGAGGGTTGTCATTCTGATGAGGGTATGCACTAACATCCACTACTGAAAGTGCTCTCACGCTGCATGGACATGTTGAGAAAACTTTTGCTGCTCTTGATGCCTTGCATCGTTTTCATGACGTGGAGATCGAAGGCAGCGGCGGTGCCCAGCGCGAGCAAAACTTTGATCTGGGGTCCTGGACTGGAGACAAACATCGTCCTTCCTGCTCGATTCTTCTTCATACAGACAGTGGACACCACCGGACGAAAGTGAGTGAGTCTTGCTAGGAGACCATAATAATGGGGCGGCATGGCTTAGTGCTTAAACATCTGACTAGCTGCTACTGTAAAATTAAAGTTGTAAGTTCTAAACCCGTCGACACTTGATTTCACGTCCATTTTTAGGCAAAGAAAGACACATAGCTTACATGTGAATGGAAGGAATATGTGAGTATCTTATTACAAGATATCGACACAACTATCACGTTTTCTGAAACGTTGTTTGAATGTCCAAATGAGACATTGTCTAATTAAATATGCATGGATTTTGCATTTCCTGAACAGATAACTGCATGAAGCCATGTTCAAGATTTAATTTTGTTGACATTGCAGCTAAAGGGTTTTTTACACACTGGATTTTTTTATAGGCAGAAAGTATTTTTGAACAGATAGAAAACATAATAGAAAACATAATTTTCCAGTAAATACAAGTTTTTTTTTTATGAAATAAAACGTTATATAAATCAGGTGAATGATACATGAACATACTTCTATGTAAAACCATTTCAGAATGATATGCTACTGAAGTGACAATTTCTGGATCAGTGCATGAGAAAACAGCCAATTATGTGGACTGTACACATACTCAAATACATAAAGTGCTATAAAACAAACATTTCACTTTTGAATGTGTTTATTCCACTAATCTAAAAAAGAAGGCTCAAATTTGTTCAGTTTTAACTAGAACCAAAAATTATATCATACAGTAGTAGAACCTTCAGAGTTCCACCTAGATCATCTTATTCAGTAGTGCTTAAGTAATATAAACCATCTTGGTACTTGAAGCCAGAGACTAATGTGCAGGTCTAAAGAACCTATAATGCAGCATCAGCTAAAAGGTCTAAATTTCCATTTTATTGTGTGTTGCTTGCAAGTGCTTGACTAGATCTGCTAAAGGACAAATTAATAGCGATTGATTAGTCTATGTCAGTCTTTTATGACTGTCTGTCTCTAGACTGCATTGTAGCAGAGACTGTGTTGTGTAGGTTATAAATGAAAAAGAGCAAATAGCCTGGTGAATTCCCAGGACAGGTCTTTCTTTGATTTTCGCCAAGGGCAGTGAAGGCATTTTGTTTAAGAATTCATTTTAAAGCATCAGTTTAATTCTGCCGTGGCTCAAATAATAATGTCTTTGACATTTTGAATGTCCTTATCTTTAGTTTCACAACTTCTCCTGGAGAGAAAACATTCGAAGTGAAAATTACATCTCCAACAGACCCGTATGCCAGAATCTGGATCCAAATTTTAGACCGGAATGATGGATCCTTTTTGGTTCGCTACCGCATGTACGCCAGTTACACTGATCTGCACATTCAGATTCTGCTGAAAGACAAGCTGGTGGGGAAATCGCCTTATGTGCTTAGAGGTGAGAAGAATCAAGTCTACTTTCATGATACAGAGATGAACAATGTCTAACCTATTTTTCACTACCCAGGTGCAGTGTATCATGAATCATGTGACTGCCCAGAGCCCAGTGGTGCATTATGGGAGAAGAACATGCACTGTCCGGCCTCATTCTCTCAGATAGAGAGTGATTTATCTGTCTTTCCCAGTGTGGATCCAGATCGTAATGCCCATGAGATCCTTCAGCGTTTCGGGAAGAGACACAGCCTATGCCACTACACCATTAAAAACAACCAGGTACACGCACATATACACATGCAATGTGCTAATTACAATCTTTCTGTAGCCTATATAACTACATAAAGAAGCAAGTAGATGCCAAAGTTTGAAATATGTTTCATAATGCCATGTGTCTTTGTATGCTTTGTTACTGTAGGTTTATATAAAAACACATGGAGAACATGTTGGATTCAGGATCTTCATGGATGCCTTCCTTCTGTCCTTCACACGTAAAGTGAGTATTAGCTCAGTATACTGCAACTTAAAACATTTTATGCACATAAATGATGTGAAGTAATAATGTTATTTATAAACGCTTCATGTATGTTCTCAGTCATTTACTTTCAGAACCATTGGATGGCACTGTAGCATAGAGCAGTGGGAGGCATGCACAATTTGTATTTAAGTATCTGCACGTATTACAAATAAAAAAAGACTTTTATGTAGTTTTCAGTACTTATATTTTCATACTCTACCCATTCAAAGGTTTGGGGTACATACATTTTTTTTTAAGAAATTAAAACTTTTATTCAGGAAGGACACATTCAACTGATTAAAAGTTATAGTAAAGACATTTATAATGTTACCATAGAATTATATATCAAATAAACAATATTCTTTTAAACTATCACCTAAGAATAAAATTTGTATTCTACTAAAGTAGAAAACAGTTAAAATTGTATAATTTACATTTATTCATTTAGCAGACACTTTTATCCAAAGCGACTTACAAATGAGAACAATAGAAGCAGTTAAACTAACAATAGGACAACAATATGCAAGTGCTATGACCTTTCCCAGTTTAATCCAACGCAGTACCTGTATTATTATTATTTTTTATATATATATAAAATGTATAATTAAATTGTAAAATGTAAAACTAACAAACAAAAAAAATCTTACAGACCCAAAACTTTTTAATATCACGTATGTTATAAGTTAAATGTCTGAAATGCTGTTGTGTGTGACCAGGTCAAGCTTCCAGACATTGAGTTTTTTGTGAATTTGGGGGACTGGCCCCTGGAGAAGAGACGGGCCTCTGAGATGCCCAGCCCAATCTTTTCATGGTGTGGCTCCAATGAGACACAAGACATTGTCATGCCGACGTATGACCTCACCGAGTCTGTTTTGGAGACTATGGGCAGGTAAAGAAAACTGAATTGTAACTCTTTTAAACCTTTTTGGAACAACATAAAACTTTTTATGGAGAGCAAAGAGTTTTAGGAAAATTTTGAACATGTAAAAATTTCGAAAAATGCAGTAAGGTAGTGTAATCACTGTTGGTCTCAAAGTTGGATTATGTATATAAGATATAAAATAATTAGGGCTGTCAAACGATTAATCGTGATTAATCGCATCCAAAATAAAAGTTTGTTTTTACATAATATATGTGGGTGCACTGTGTATAATTATTTTGTATATATATGAATACACACAAATGCATGTATATTTAAAAATATATATTATTTATATATAAAATATTTGTATTTACATGTCATATAAATTATATATATTAATCTATATAGAGTATATACATGAAAATATTTCTTAAATATATACAAGCATGTGTGTGTATTTATATTTATAAAATTAATATACACAGTGCACCCACATATATTATGTAAACACAAACTTTTATTTTGGATGCGATTAATCGCGATTAATCGTTTGACAGCCCTAAAAATAATTTGAAGTTGGGTAAAATAAGTGTCTGTGAAAACAAGATGCAATTTCTATTCTAACTTTTACACAAATTTTACAAGTAGAAATATGATGAGGGGAAGAAATAATAGTAAAATGGTAAAATCATGAATCATTACATAACATTAAGAAATCTCACTGAATCAAATATTTGTTCTTTGATCATTTTGTTTTGTGCCAGAGTGAGCCTGGATATGATGTCTGTCCAAGGACACACAGGTCCGATGTGGAAGCAGAAGATAAGCAAAGCATTCTGGAGAGGGCGAGACAGCAGGAAAGAGCGTCTTGAGCTGGTTAAACTGGCACGAGCAAACCCTGCCATGCTCGATGCAGCCTTAACCAACTTCTTCTTTTTCAAACATGACGAGAGCCTTTATGGGCCCCTCGTCAAACATGTGTCCTTTTTCGACTTCTTTAAGGTGCGTGAATTGCACATAACTTCAATACACACAGCATAGTTATTTTTTTAATGTTTTATGTAGTGTTATTTTTAACTGAGGTGTCTATGTTTCTCTTAACAGTATAAGTACCAGATAAATGTGGACGGGACGGTCGCAGCATACAGATTACCTTATCTGCTTGCAGGTGACAGTGTGGTGTTAAAACACGACTCCATCTACTACGAGCACTTTTACAAGCAACTCAAGCCGTGGGTGCACTACATCCCCTTTAAAGCTGACCTCAGTGACCTAGTGGAGAAGATCCAGTGGGCTAGAGACCACGATGAGGAGGTACATCATCCCCATTGACACACAAACATCTCATTTGAACACAAAATGTATTAAACATTTTGGGAGCACACTTGTTCCAGGTTCACCTTTGCCACTTTAACTGCTTCAAAAAGTAATTTTTTAAAACCATCCACATACTCAGTCAACTTTTTTGGTGGTTCAGTAGGTACCCTGCTATCTAGCAATACATCTAATAGCCCACGAACGGTATGCCCAAAAACGAGTTCATTTGGGCTAAACCCAATACTCTCCTGAGTCACTTCTCTTGCCGTTAACATAAGCCAAGGTAAGCCCTCCTCCAAGTCTCGATCCAATTCTGTGCAATAAGCACGTAATGAGGACTTAAGTGACTGGTGAAAGCATTCTTGCGCACCCTGACTTTGAGGATGATATGCAGTGGCTATATTATGCCTAATATTAAGTTGACGCAAAACCTCCTCAAACACACCAGAAGTGAAATTAGTACAATTTTAGGTATACCGAAAACCAACATAAATTGAGACAATGCTTTGATCACGGATTTTGCTGTGATTGACCGTAACGCAAAGGCAAGTTATCACAACATTTTTTCTTTTGTCAAATCAAGTTTAGTTGAGAACTTATTATTTTGAGTTTCTGATGATTAAATCAGTCTCCTTCATTGAGTTAACTCACTTTTTCAAGTTCAATCAACTTAATTTTTTAAGGCAACCAGGTTACTTACTATTTTAAGTTAAACCAACAATATTTTTTTTTACCGTGACGGCTCACACACAGCAGGAATCGGCCGCAATGGAATCGGCTTTGGATTTTGATTAGGCTTGCCTGTCACCTGATGTGTATGACACGTTTGTATATATTTAGACACATCCTATTTCAGGCGAGGCAAAAATAAATTATGCATAACTCGATTATAAGTCTCCTTAACTCCAGATAAGTCATCATGCGCAAGTTTTAATACCATTGAACGAAACTGCATTAGAATTACTACTTGAACAACAGTTCAAGCTTTAGCCTGAGGTGTCCATTTTCTTATTAGAATTCCCTCACAATCAAAATACCCCCCGTGCGGCACAACCAAGCCACCAGTCATGGGTACTACAGCAGCCAATGCCGAATGCTTGGAAACACTATAGTGATACATACAGAACTGTTTGAATTACAGATGTTGAAGTTATTCTTTTTCTGTTTTCAAAGCAGAAGGTTTTCATGCAGCTTGTTACAGTATGTTGATGTTAATTTAGAAGTAGTGTGAAATGCGGGTGAAAGGGTTTGCAGTCAACCCTTAATTGGAGATCGTCCTCACTGCAGAACATGAAATCCAGGGGGAGGAGTTGGATCCAGATCCAGCTCCTTCCAACTTAAAGGTTCTCTAAGCGATGTCGGGGCAAAACATTTTTTGTCTCGTACAGCAAACGTCTCCTCACTATCGGCTAGCTGCCTGTCCCCTAAACACACTGTAAAAAAACGCAGTCTCTGTAGACACCACAGGCTCCACAAACGGCAACAAAAACAATCATGTCTTACCCGGACCACGAAACCTAACAAACAGTGTTCCAGCCAATCACTGGCAAGAAGTATTTGAGGGTGGGTCTGGGGGTTAGTGCGCGTGCACATGAAGTGGGTGTGTGTGTGAAGGAGAGACAAGCGTCAGAGGGAAGTTTGAAAAATGCCCGAGACACGACCAAAGAGACGTCGTTCTGAAGAACAAATTAAAAAGAAGAAGGAGTCGGATAAAGAACGTGCGAAGTTCCGAATTTACATCGGTAGCAAAGCTTTTGAACGATGGCGAGAACTCCGGCGGCAGAAGGGCTTCCAGTCCGACGGTTACAATTATTTCAGGAAGCACGGAAGGGAGGGGGAGGAGATGAGATGCGGAGGAGGTTGGGTCTAGCTAGCCTCCGATTTGTTTGAAAATATTGCGAATGTCAACACCCCCAGGATCGCTTATAGGACCTTTAAATATACCTAAACCTACTCATTTCCACCCCCAGATACCTAACCGCACCCCTATTCCTATACCAATCTCCACCCCTTAGATCTGGATCCAACTCCACCCCCTGGATCTTGTATACTGCAATGAGGTAAATTGTAGCAATTTGAACAAACAATCCTGCAATCTAGTGCTGTGTTGAAAAAATCGATTCATCGATTTTCATATTAATTTCTAAAGATCGATCCTTAGCTCAGAGAATCGATTTATTAATAGGCCTACATTTTCCCAAATTCCCCGTGAACTTTAACTTGCCGCCGTCCGCGAGTGATCCCTATGTGCGCATTGAAAGCTTTCACTCAACGCGCACATTGTTACGACAATGGACTTTGATTCATTAAACCGTTCATTCAACGAACACGTTCAAAAAAAGCAGATTAATTAAAATAGATCTAATCTAATGAAACAACTTCAAGGTGTTAATTATTTTTAACTTTGAGTTCCACTTAAGGCTCAGCAGCAATGCGTCGCATGGGCAAATGGCATTGATTCAGTGCGTGACTCACGGATTTTATTTCCCCACGTTATCCTCGTGCTGTGGGATGCTGATCAGCGCTGCTGCTGACGTGCATTTATTGTAAATACCCGTAACGTGAACGTTAAAAGGATGATTCGAAAACTATTTCGCGTTCCTTTGACACGGCACGGCAAGCTTTCCGCGAATACATATTACTTCAAAGACCGACGCACGCGAAGGTAATCACACGCGCTCTGCCGGTCTCTTTCATTCACTGTCTGTGGTCTACACATCACCACGATAAACAGTCTCGTTATCATTATGAACTTGTCTAAAATTCAATACACATGCATGAAGTTCAAAACAAAAAGAGTATAGCCTTATAAAAAACGTTAATATCACGGTTCCTGCGGTTACAATCCTGCTGATATAGCCTACCTCTGCGTCCTCTGTCGTCTACACCAGTGCAAGTTATAGTGAAAGCAGTTGTATCAACACGGAAGGGGGATTGTTCTTTACAACAATCGATAGGCTACTACATTAATTTGCAGTTGAATGTCTATAATAAATTATTACAGGACTGTAGTTGCAACATATTGATACTATTATTAATAATCCTGCAATTCAGGTAACAGCTGGAAAAAATGCTTTTTTTCAAAAACAAATATCTAAATCTCGGAGATCGAATCGAATAATGATAATCGATTCAAGATCTTGAGAATCGGAATCGAATCGATTCTTGAAATTTGAATCGAAACACAGCACTACTGCAATCTGCAATTTTTTTTTTTTTTTTTCTCTTATAGGCGAAGAAAATTGCCCTGGCAGGTCAGCAGTTTGCACGAATGCATCTAATGGGTGACAGTATATTCTGTTACTACTACAAACTCTTCCAGGTAATTTTTTTTTTTTTTTTTTTTTTTTTTTTTTTTTTTTTTTTTTTTTGCGTTTCTTCAGGTCAGTGCTCTGGTGTATCTGTTGTGCCAATGACTAACACCAGGGTTTCCATGGGGCATTAAACAGTCATAAATATGTATTTTTATTTCTAGGCATTACATAAGGAACTTTACAGTGTCTTTTTTTTACATGGTACATCACAGTGCACGCTTTACCAGAGATGAGTAAGGGAGGGTTAATCGCTTGAGAGAAGAGAGTGTGCAAAATGAGTGCTAATTTAACTCTCAGTATCTCGAAGATGACCCGTTTCAGAGATGGTTGGCAACAACTAATGACAGCAACGAAGTAAAGCAGTTTATGACATTTAAATTATATCAATGCGTTTATATTAGGCACTTTGGGAATGAAGGCGAATTTCTAATTATTTTGATTTTAAGAATACATCAGCTGGTTAAAATGAACAAATATTGCGTATGCATCCGCACTCTAAAGTAAGCAATCCCAACATGGATAAGAATTATGAATGAGCGAAGAAGACACACTGAATAAAAATGCACATTCACTCTCTGACAGTAGATGGTGCTTATGCAGCTGTTACCCTCTAACCCCATAAACAAAGTATCTGCACTTCTTTCTGTTTCTTAACAGTAGGCTACTTAAATGTTTCAATTTGCCATTCAGAGTTATGTCTACATATTACATATAATACAATGTATTTTGAAAATGGGTAAGTTTGTTCTATATGTGCGTACATTATTTTCATTTATTCAGGTCTTAAAAAGTTTTTTTTTAACTCCTCTTTTTCTGCTCACATTATTTTGATTTTATGAACTTATCAGTGTGTTCATCTTATCCTGTCTTGATCTTCAATCTTCTTTCAAGCTTTATGTTCTCAAGGACTCGAAAGACAAAGGTCAGATAGTGCACATCTTGCCATCTGCATAGCACACACATTAAGTGGTCATTTTACTGTATGCGTTGATAAGACTATGGTAATATGACTAGAAGCACTTTCCTTTATCATATAATAAAGACTCATGAGCGTGTTTCTGTAAGATTCAATCTTTCTAGGTCTGTTGTGGGTATTTACTTTATACATACTCAGTTTTGGATATATTTTCTCCATTATTTCCTAATTGTGAATTGTTCTGAAACTTGATATCTAGTAAATAAACCACAAAACAATTGTAAAAAAAAAAAAAAAAAAATAAATTATTTTAAACCAGTAATCTCTAATTGGTGGTTTTGTTTCTTTACACAACATTCTCAAAACAAAGGACAACATTAGTAATCATTATAATACCAGCAGTAATATTCTTATAATTAAGACATTACAATTTATATCTAATCATTTATTTTTAAGTCATTTGTGTATATTTTTCATTTAATACATTATGTATTTTTGATGTGAATGATTTATTTTGTTTTGTACATGTTGACATGAACTTTGAGTTTGAGAAAGGCAAATTACAAATAAAATGTATTAATATTTGATCTTTTTAACACCGAGAACTAAATATCTGAAAAGAATGATATAAATAACATTCATCTCACTAAATATAATATTTTCCTCTTTCCATCATATTTGTTTAAATATTTTAGTTAGTTTTTTAGTTAGTCCCAAGTTTCCTGAGAGCTCACAGTAGTCATTGAGCACAAGTATCCCTGAGGTCATGAACCTAATCACTTTACGATTTTCCATAACTATCTGCCCAAACATTAATCTTTAAACACACGTTCTGTCCTCAAAGCACTTCTCGGCAATAAACCTGTGTGCGTTTGAGGTGTGGAAGTGTTGGAGGTCAAGACCACAGCGGCTACTTGAATTTTATGTGATTTGTACTGCAGATAAAGATGCTTGTTTAGTGTGATGATGTTGCAGTTAATTAAAGTTTAAAAGTAAAAATAAAAATAATAGTGCTTCACCAGGACAATGAAAAAGGGCGTGTGATTGGGTGGATTAATCACAAATTATGTAACTGAACTTATTAACTTAACATATTGAGAAATAAATGCTATATCTTTGCTGCTCTGTGCTTGCCAATGAAATTGTGTACACCAATGAAATTTCTGCACTCTTCTAGCTCTGTGTTTTTGTTTTTTAGAAGTACTCTGAACTCCAGGTCACTGAGCCCAAGGTTAGAGATGGCATGGAGCTGTTGGAGCAGCCAAAGGATGAACTTTTCCCATGTTACTGCGCAAGAAAACAGGTCTGTGTCTCCTTATAAAGAAATCACCAAAATGTGTACATTTGTTGTTCGTATTTTGATCCTATTTTACACAATAGTAGAGATTGATACTAAAAAGTCATCATTGCACAAGAGTCTATTCTTAGGAGTCCATCAAAATAAAATATCATAACCAAAATCCAATTGGTACATTTCATTGTACAAGTGACCCAATTTTTTTCCCTCTCATGTGGCTCAGATGGAATATAAATGGTGAATGTGAAAGCAGAAAAAAATACATGGATTCTGATATTCTCAGATTGGTTTAAGGCCTCATTCATTTGTTGAAATAAATCTGATATAAATTAATTACATGGATTTTCGTCTGCAATGTAAGTGGACAGATCGGATATTCCCCTGTCAAAGTGGGTCGTATAAAAAGACATGGTGGCGAATGACGTCAACTCAAGTCGTATTTTATTTGGCTATTACATTCAGAAATAATGTATACAGGTAAATAAATTCAGGAAATCATAAACACTAGACTATTTCAGTTTCCCTCACTCCACAACAACATCTTTTAAATTCAACGGATGTTCAGAACAAAACAAGAATGAAAAAATAAAAAAATAAATGTAAGCTAGATAAACATTAAGCAAAAACAAATTAACTTAAGGCTAAACTAAAACAGAAACCGCCATTGGGCTAATTCAGCTCAAATAAACTATTAATAACTGCTAAACTATTATTTATTGTGAAAATTATGGGCTTTGTACTTCACTCACATTCTATTATCAACATAAAAAAAAAAAAATCATCGACTTTGTGTTTATGCTGCTATTTGAGCATGTTAAACTAAAGCCCTAGACAACAAATTTTGTTATTTTTAATGGATCACATATTCAGACTTGTCCGTCGTGATTTAATTTAATTCTAATTTAACATCTTGCCGGTTACCGATTAATGATCGGTTATCGGACATCGGTTAAGGAAAAAGACGAAATGAACATCCCTAAAGTCTACCTTGGTTGTTTCACTAAGTGTTGTGTAAATGCAGATATCGGATATGTGTCACTTTTATCAAAAAAAAAGAAAGAAAGAAAAAAAATTGATATAGTCAGCAAATCGCAATTGGGCATCAAGACATGCAGTATAAATGCAGCCTTTTTGAATGTACAGTATACTGACATGTATTCAGTTTTTTTTTTTAAACAAAGTTTCAGTTTATTCTGTTTTATATTATTTATATAGTTAAATAATACTGTTAATCTCTGAATTTTCTGCACTATAAAATATTCATTGTTAAGAAACGACAGGGACTATAAAAGTTGTAAGGTAGCTACAGTTTACCACCATATGGTATAATGATGTACCAGTAAGGTTAATTAAGTATCTGATGGATTTATTGTCATTTCATAAAGCAGACAAACTGAATTTATGAGAGCAATACACTTTTATGACTTGGACTGATCAGCAGATTACTCTGATAAAATGTTTAAATCAAATGCATTAGTCCTGGATCATGTCAAACATTTCCAATTGTTTTTTTTTTTGTTTTTGTATACTGTAGGTCAGAGATGAGCTGTGATACCTCATGTTTCATCATTTAACAGCGGCCATCAAATTTAGATGGATTTGCACCAGGACATGTTTCTAAGGCCACAGACTTGGTGCATCAAGTGTCTTGTGACTGCAATGTCTTAACTGAATGTTGTTGTTGTTTTTTTTTTTTTTTTGTAATAAATTTTTCTATTTCTATACTCTTGCTGGTCTGGTTTATATATAATTATATATTAGGAACTTTTTTTTTTTTTAGAAAGTTTGATAGAAGCGCTTGCTTATTGCTTTAAAATCAGAGTAAACTTTAATATAAAATAACTATGCAATACTCAATAGAGACGTCGTGTTCCACCAAGATTGGACCAGAGTAAACCTAATATTTATTTGGAATAAACTATAACACAATAATTAGAATAAATAAGAAATCTTTACTTTTTTTAGACGAGACTTTAGTCTATACTAATAAACTGTCTTAAATCTATCTTGAGAAATGTGTTTTACACATTTTTACTCAAGTTCCTATCTAACATTTAAGAACAAAACACACTTCCTTTTTTCAAGGCTTTGTTTGTGAAGTGTTTCCGTAAAATAATAAAAAACGATGACATTTATATTTTTAGTGTGCTCCTTGAATAACCCCTTTACTTTAGGTGGCGCTGTTAACAGCGTGATTCATTTGATCCTCGGTCCCGTCCATGGTGCCATGCTTTATGCACAGTTCCACTTCTTCCTGAACTTCAGCCAGCTTCTTGTCTCCTGTCTGCCGTTATTGGCCAAATTGATTAATTCAGGTGTGTCTGATTATTGTTGCCATGACTACTGAGGTCAGGTACACCTGAATTAATCAATTTGGCCAATAATGGCAGACAGGAAACAAGGAGCTGGCTGAAGTTCAGGAAGTAGTGCAGCTGTGCATAAAGCCCATTCTACCCGGGAATTTTGGAGCCCTGGCCTGAGCCTGTTCCATTGGACTTCTACACTCTTTGATGCAACAATAACCCCTTAATGGAGTTTTCAGAGGTATGTTCTCTATAAAAAAAAACGTCGAATCCTACTTAGTAACACTTTTCATTTAACAAATTGGAAAATGAGTGCTTGTTTTGTTGCAGTTTTAAATGGCAAGCTAGAATTTATTTATGAGAGCTTCGTGTTTGACACTTTTTGAGAGATTTTAATCAGCGGTATATTACAGGAGAGTGTGAGCATTCCGTTCGAGCAGAAAGAGTTGGAATGCGTGTTCACGGTCCCTGCTGAGTCTGACTTCGGCTCGGAATGCACCGCTGTGGTGTTGACGCACGGCGCGGGCGGAGACATGCACGTCAGACAGCTGGAGAGCCTCGCGCACGCTCTCGCACGTTCAGGAGTTCTGTGTCTGCGGTTCACCTGCAGGGCGCTGAACTTCATGTACAGATTCAGAGCTTATCTCACCGTTGTGGTAAGAACTTATTTTCCAATATTATATGCACTACCATGCACATGAAATGTTTACATTGCAACCACATTTTATTATTGTATTGTTTTGAATAATAAAGCAAAACAATGTAATTATTACATAAACGTATTACTTATAATAGCAATAAATGAGAAGAAAATTGTTAATAATCTTACTAATATTGCATAAATAATACTTGCAATTGTGCTATCTACCAGAATTACTTAAAGAGCCATGAGAGGTTTGCACCAAACAGAATTTTCTTGGGAGGTAGGACTCACTCTTTTTTTTTTTTCTCAAAAACTCTGGTATTTTTGACAACAAGCCTTGTAAAGTCTGCCTATAAAGTTTTTCTGTGAGAGATGAAGTTGTTTGTTTGAATGATCAAAAGTGTTCTATTTTTTAAGGAGGAACTGAACAATTTTGTTTTTTGGAGGCTTTTCTGTACTTCTTGAAAATGCATGTGTTTATGTCTAATAAATTCTCTTTGTCTATTTGTTTCCAGGGCGCTCTATGGGTGCTCGTACAGCAGTTGCTGTTTGTGAACGTATGCAGAGACAGAAGGATGCAGTCCAGGGTGTTCTGTGTTTGTCATTCCCTCTTCATCTACCAGGAAAACCACTGACGTATGTTGAGCGGAGCAAAGGCCTGCTTGCACTGTTGCAAACTCCTGTGCTGTTTGTTTCTGGCACTACAGATAACATGTGTGAAAAGGTGAACACGGATGAGATGTTTTCCATTGATTCTGGGGCTTAAATTAAAGTTCTTCCTGTTGAACCTTTAAAAGGAATAGTTCACCCAAAAATAAGAAATATTTAATAATTTTCTCACCCTCGCTTTGTTCCAAACCTGTAGGGCTTTTTCTACAGAGCACAAAATAATGTTTTCATTGTGTGAACAAAAAAATAATTTTAGTTCACACAATGTAAGTCAATGGTCATTGGTCACCAATACCTTTTGGTTTTCAGCATTCTTTGAAATATCTTTGTGTTTAATGGAAGGAAGAATGTCATACAGGTTTGAAATATAAGCGTGAATAGATGAAATTTATTTTTCATTATACATTTTTGGGTAAACTAGCCCTTTAACTTGAAGTTTTTAGACCTTGATTATACATAATCTACAACATTCTTCTTCAAAAACAAAGCGTATAATTTGTTTGCTTTTCAGAGACTTCTAGAAATTGTTAGGCGCCTCATGAAAACCCCTGCTGCAGTTCACTGGGTCAAGGATGCTAACCATGGACTCAAAGTAAGTGGCAGAACAGAAGAATCAGTACTGGAGGAAGTCAATCCACAGATTATTGCATGGGTACTACAACACAAATAAAATGCATTTGTAAATACGAAATATTATTCTTACTGTTGGATGAAAAAAGATGGTGAGATGCTGAGCCTTACCCTATCCATCTGTACCTCGTTGTGTTAACTCCATTACAGCTCATTTATATAACAATAATAAAGATCATAATAATATAAATATATATTGTTTTTTTTTTTTTCAAAAATAATAATCTTAAAAAGTAACAGATATATAATAATACTGTAACAAATGAATAATAACACTGTAGAATCGCTACTGTTTCAAAAATGAATCGCTACTTTATAAAAAATGAATTGTTACTTTTTTTCAAAAAGAATCGCTACTTTTACAAAAATAATGTTAAAAATAGTAATGTAACAAATGTATAATAACACTATAATGTATAAGTGTAACGTATAAGACTATTACAAGTGTATAAATACATTGTAATAAACATAAATACGTATAAATAAGGTGGTGACGGCGCAGTGGATAAGACACATGCCTTTGGTGTGTGAGACCCGTTCGGATTCTTTGTGAGACACCAATGTGTCCCTTAGCAAGACACTTAACCCCTAGTTGCTCCAGAGGCATGCGACCTCTGACATCTGTAGCAATTGTAAGTCGCTTTGGATAAAAGCTTCAGCTAAATGATTAAATGTCAAAAGTCAATTTAGAAAATGTGTATTTTTTTGTTACTGTTTTACATCTATATTCTTTGGGTCTATGAAAGCTTCATGCATCCGATCATCTGATTATCATTACTTGACAAGATCAGATCACAAAATTCCTTACAGGTTTATTTTCTCACTTTGCTTCTCCGAATCTCTACATTCCATGAAAAAGAACATTTGCCAAACATAATCTCTGTAGAAAATTTAAATTGTGCAGACAAAATTATATAAAATAACACAGTATAGGAAACAATTTCTTAAAAAAGGACATACATAATAATTCAGAGGTTACTTTTGTACCTAGGTTTTATGCATTACAATATTCATGCATTCAACCTACATAATGAACAACTTAAAATCCAAAGAATTCAAAAATATCATCAATATCATTCTTCTGGATATTTGATTTCCGCAAGACAGTCTGTGAGTCCATTCTTTCTTCCTTGGCTCCAGGTGCCATATTGCTTCTTGACGCTTCTTTTTTGGGGAATGGTTGTGGTTGGCTGCAGTTCCTCATATTTTTCAATGACACAGACAAGTTTTTATCTGTTCTAGAGCACATCCTGGTAAATGCAGATCTAGATCTGATAGTTATGTTGCATGCCCTGGAGGTTCTGAGGTGCCATCGAGTTCTCCAAAGTGCAGTGAAGGAACAGGAACGTTTTGGTGGGAGAGTCTTTGGAAGCATTAATGCCTTTTGAAATTCTAACTTAAACTTCTTCAAACTCTTCTCCACCCTGAATAATAATAATAATAAACATAATTAGACACACCAGCTAAGAATGAATCAAATACATATTTTTTATTAAAGTATTTTTAGGTACCTGACACCTTCAGCTTCCAGATTTTCCATCCTCAGACACTTCAGGTGCAAGAAGGCCAAGTGCTTACGCTCTAGATGAAACTTACAGCTCCGGCACCAGAGCATAACTTCCTTCAGATGGGTAGCCATGTTTCTGAACGTGAACACCTTCTCCAAAGACTCCAAGAACTTCCTCTTCTGACAGACAACAATTTGGCTTGAGAAGTCTGATTTCATCTGTGGGAATAATGCATCAATATTAACCCATGATGACTGCATGTCTATGAATATGTCAGCATATTATTGCTCTCAAAAATATACTTCAGTATGATCTGTCATACGGCAACATACAAATCAAGATCAAATACCTGTTTGGTGGTTTTACAAGATTGTGGAAGCACAGCCTTCATCTCCGTTCCATAGGGTAAAACATCTGAAGAATAGCAAGCAAATATGATTACATATAATCTATATACATATACAGTAATATCAAAGTTGTGTAAAATTCGCAAAATCATCATTGGTAACAAAACCTGGCTGCTGTTGTAAAACTGCAGCTCCCAGATCCAGACTAGAACCTTCATCATAGCCAGAAGATAATATTGGCATCATCTCTCTCTTCTCTTCTCCATTATTCTCTTCTTGCTCTCTGTCCCCAAACAACCTGCAAAGGACAGATAATTTGGACTTTCTTGGCCTTGGAACCTCTAAAAGGTCTTTGGTGCCTTCTTCCATCAGTAGATCAGGGTGTGCGAGGCACAGAAAGTCTTTCAGGTCTCCAGGCAGGGTGAAGTCGGTCAGGTAGGCCATGGGCTTGGACTGTGACACCTTCTGAAGGAGTTCAGTGGCTCTTTTGTAGATGGGGATGAGGGCTCTCAAAATACCTCTGAAGAATACCCTAGAAAAAAGTGACAAAATAATAAAAAAAATAAAAGGTATTATACCATTACAGAATTATATTTGTTGTTTATTGTTCAGGAAAGGTTTAAAATATTCAGAACATTTTCTGAAACAATTCTTAACTTTTTTTTTTTTTCATGCTAGAAATACATAACCGCAGTTTCCCCAACTTGGCATTTTATACATCCCATATCATAAGAAGAATCCAACAGAGACATGGTAAATAATAAGGACACATAAACTCACCATAAACGACTGAGCATGCTGAGCATCACCATATTCAGCACAATGAACTCGCGCAGCTGCAGGTGCTGTCGTGTCAGTCTAACTGGTGTGTGAAGGATCAGTCATTCACAGTTCTTTGATTTATACATATTCAAACAAAGCAAAGTAAATGGTTATGAATGTGAACATTTAGGATACATGAAAGCCTGGGTGCACCGCTCCAGCGTTCGGGCTGAAAGACTTGAGGCTCCAAGTAGTTTGAGACAGAGCCACTCCAACATGGGCTGACTGGGAACATTACACTCGCCAATCTCCACTCCAGAATCCCTGCGCAGAAACCAAAACGCATTCTCAAAACCATAAACTGGCTAAAAAGTATTTTCTTTTAAGACAAATGTTGCGATTGTGACATATTCAAATAAAATGAACAAGAAATGCGTTTAGTGTGGGACTTAATTTTGTCCATCTGGAATTGATTGGATGGTTGTGGTTTGCTAATTGCTATGATCTCATGTGAGTGACAGGTTGTCCTAACCCTAGTGCTGGATAAACACATCTTCAGAAAAGAGATGTCCTCTCAAGAGTATGGGGGAGTTATTTTGATAAGATTATGAAGGCACAAAAATTGTCCACTGATAAATCATTTCTAATAAACACTGCAATATTCCTATAATATACCTTACACACCTTACCTCTGAAATTTGTTTGGACACAGTTCCTGCAGATCTTCTACTGCTGCTTGTAACTTCATCTCTTTTAAGCGGTTTACACATTGTTCAACCTGCAGATGGTGCATATTTCAAAAATTTCATATAAATTAAAACTAGGAATTTTAGTATGGGCCTGGAATAATTATGCAACATGTAACATGTAGCCTATATAGAAGCAATGGGTTCCGACCTGTTTTAGTGCTCGGAATGGCTTGTGTTGTCTGAAGCCGTTGTTCAAAACGTAAAGTAGTTCGTAGAGCACACGGATTTCTGTCTGCAGAACTTCACTACATAACAGGGTCAACACTGTCTCACAGTCAGCCAGCAGACAGTTAATCAAGGTATCTAGACAGAGAAAAATCTTTTTTTCTTTTTTTTTTTTTTTCTTTTTTTTTAATGGTATACTGCACACTTATTATGAGTTGTTATTTGGTGAAACGTGAAGTGATAGTTAAATAGAGTATATTCACCAAACAATTCGCACATAATACACAATGTGCCCGCGCAATAACTATGCAACATGTAAACATTTAACCTAACGTTACTGTTGTAATAATACAAAAATTACACACTACGTAGAAGACTACGGGAACACTAGTAACGTTAAACAAGTATTGGGCAAAGCGACCGTCTATAGATCAAAAGTTACGATTTAAATGCTTTATCGCGGCCAATAAATTATATCACGTCACAGCGCACCTTTTCACATTAATCTAACGTTAACTCATCCACGTGTTCTGGTCTGTCTATGAAAAACATGCTATGTTTCCTTTTCATGCCGTGTACTCTAATAGTAAAGTGTAGTAAACATGGGTTAAAATATTAGAACAAACCCGTTGAATCAGTAAAACGGATTCGAATCGAAGAAACAGCACTTGGAAAAGGGATATTAATTTTATTCCAGGGTTCCTGCGCCATGTTTACAGATGGTGAAGAGTTTAGGAAGAACGATTACGTCATTGTTCTTAAAGGTACATACACCGTATTCGTATGCTAGAAATATCTCCTCTAAGCTGGAGGTGAACTCAGTGGATACCACCAGTGCTTACTCCTGAGGACATGGTTTAAGTTAAGTGTGATATTTTGCACCACAAGAATCATTCCAATAAAGTATTACTAAAGACCAAAAAAAAAAATCATTTGTAGTTTAACATTGATTTAACATTGTTTAATGACTGTTTGCTTAGGTGTTTAGCGCAGCGCGATAGTGTAGCCTAATTTGTAAGATTTATTTATTTATTTATTTATTTATTTATTTATTTATTTATTTATTTATTTATTTATTTATTTATTTATTTATTTATTTATTCTTGTGAAATGATCGTCGTGACTCGTGAGGGGTGTCTTTTATATATCATTATTTTGTTGGAAATGCACATTAATGTCCGATTGAATGTCGGGCTTCAACAATAGCACATAATGTGCAACCCAGTATTCTGTCGATTTTTGCTTCCTTGTCGAAAAATGCTACCGTAGCGCGAATTGATGACAGAATGCCGATTAAAGTCGTATGAAATACAATTATAATACAATTCTAAGTTATGAGAAGCTACTGTATACTGTAGACGACTATTTTTACTTTTAAAACGGTGTGAAAAATCATAAAATATTCATCGTTGACTTGTCAAAGTACACCTTTCCTCATAGTAACTGAAAATTTCAGTTATTCCTTTTCAGCTGTCTGACCGTACAAATATTCATATGGTAGTAAGTATTTTTAAAGGGAAATTAAATATTATAACGGGAAAATGTACCTTTTGTAAAAAAAGAAAAAAATATATCTGATGCTGCACATGCGCATAACCGGTAAGTAGCAAATCTCGATGGGTAGCATGAATTGTCAGAACACCTGTTCTTGTCAGAACACCTGTATCACGACAAGACGTGATTCACGTTGGTCCATTTTGGAAAATGTGTAGATGTCATGGTTAACCCCCTCAAACGTGAAACTTACACGTTTGCGTTAACACCTTCCAGTGGAGAGATACCCGGATGTTAACCTATTCTAAAAGTATATGCCTTATTCACGGCAGCGCCATCTTTGATTTTTTAATGAGAATGAAAGCGAGGCTGTGAGGGATAGACATACATCTCTTCAATGGGCCGTACTGTTATTTAAAGTGTTTTCAGATTGCTCTGTTTATGAAACACTGGAAAAATATCTTTTCAAGAAATTTCAGTTGACAAAAAACAACCGACAATGTAAGCTGTGAAGAAATCGTCAGTAATTTGAGCTTTATTCAGCTTTTTAGAGCGGATGCCATTGGAAACACGGTAGGTCTATATCCCTCACAGCCTCACTCTCACACCTGTCATGGCGCTGCTCTGAATAAGGTCTATAACATTACATATGCAGCGAACACATGTCTCCTAATCTGTAAGCAATTTAAGGTGCGGTGCTAAAACCTATATGGCACTGAAGTTACATGAGTTTCTTCCCGTTGCTAAGCAACAAAACTAGGTCGAGTGTTTTAGCGTTCCTTTTGCTTAAACGAGCTGTGGGGACGCCGCAAAAATAGAGGTTTTACTCATACTTCATTAAAAACGTGACTTTTAGACTTTTTTTTTTTTTCCCGGCGTTGATGAAGGCAAATAAATCATTTTCACCTTGAAAATAATAAAATTTTTATGCATTTTTTATGCATTTAAATAGCTAATAGAACATTTCTCAGTGATCGTCAATAAAACAAAATTCCATTTTTCTTGGTTTAATGAAAACCCATAGACATAAGACCCACAGTCAAAACCCATGAAAACCAATAGGTTGTTATGGCAGAGGTGATTACGTGTAGAATAGATCAACATCCGGGTATCTCTCCACTGGAACGTGTAGTTTCACGTTTGAGGGGGTTAAACCGTGACATCTACACGTTTTGCAAAGTTGGACCAACGTGATTATTTCACGTCTTGTCGTTGATACCGGGTTGCCACACATGTTCCCATCAAGGCCTCAATGAAGGGATTTTGTGAGCAGGGGGCTTACAATGTAAATCTGCAGCCAAGTTACTATTACAATTTTTAATATTCCAGATTAGTAATATTATATCCATATTTGTAAAAGGCAGTCGACTGAGTAAAATCTCTTAAATGGTCTATATGATCATGTTCCATATCAAATCAGTGTGAAAGCAAAATGGCCAGGATCTGTGCATGACTGAAGAATTTTCAGAGATTCACATTAATGCACATTATTTGAATGTGGTAAGGAAAATTATAAATATCAATGTGTGTTCGTTTACAGGGGCTTCATGAGATACCTGTCCTAACTGCACATCAGATACCTGTGTGTGTTTACAGGGGTTTCATGCGAGAGACCTGTCCTAACTGTAAATGTGCATTAGATACCTGTGTGTGTGTTTACAGGGGTTTCACACGAGATACCTGTCCTAACCGACCTAGTTTTGTTGCTTAGCAACTGGAAGAAACTCCTGTGACTTCAGTGCCATAGATTAGCAGCACCTAGTGTTTACAGATATATATATATATATATATATATATATATATATATATATTATTTTCAATGTGAAAATGATTCATTTGCCTTGATCCACGCCAAAAACAAAAAACAAACAAAAAAACAAACAAACAAAAAAAACGTCTAAATGTCACGTTTTTAATGAAGTAGCCTAATGAATAAAAGGTTCCTTTTTCCGGCGTCCCCCAGCTCCTCGTTTAATAAGCAAAAGGTAACTTACGCTAAAAGGATACTCGACCTATAGTTCCATTGCTTAGCAACGGGAAGAAACTCCTGTAACTTCAGTGTCATAGGATAGCACCGCACCTTAAATTGCTTACAGATTAGGAGACATGTGTTCGCTGCATATGTAATGTTATACTTTTAGAATAGGTTAACATCCGGGTATCTCTCCACTGGAAGGTGTTAACGCAAATGTGTAAGTTTCACGTTTGAGGGGGTTAAACCGTGACATCTACACATTTTCCAAAATGGACTAACGTGATTATTTCACGTCGTGTTAACGCAAACGTGTAAGTTTCACGTTCGAGGGGTTTTAAACTGTGACATCGATACGTTTTCCAAAGTGAACCAACGTGATTATTTCACGTCTTGTCGTGATACGCAGGAGCATCATTATTTTTTTTTTCTCAGCCTTTTTCCTGGTTGCTTTTATAAACAGACAATCATTTATTTAACAGTGCCTTTTTAAAATAGACTAGTAAGTTAGGCCTTTTAGGTCAAGTAAAATTACCATTAAGTAGAATTTTTCTGTACTTCACTTTCACCATGTCCATTATTATAGTGTGGTGACTGACAACAATGAAAAAAGTAATTATGAAATTATGAAAATAAAAATAAAATAATAATAATAAGTTATTAAAACATTTAACATGGCCAACACAAACGCATTTAATTAGTCTTCTAATTTTGCCAGTACTCTCTCTTGGCTTTTGCACACTTTGAGGTGTTCCCTGGCGCATTTATCCTTCAAACACACTTTGTATAAAGTGAAGTGGAAGTGAAGAATTGTTTCAAAAACATTTGGTGCCAATAATGATACTGAACTTTGAAATATGCAAACTGTTTTTTTTTTAAATATAATTCAACTTTTTTTTATTGTTCAACAGTCAAAACATCAGAGTACATCACATTATTCAGTAATCACCTTTGCAATTGCACACTCCGCTACTAGTCCCCATCAGTGGAATACAACCAAAACAAAAGCACATGAAAACTAAACAATTATTGCGCAGCCCTATTTACACCATTTTTATATGCTGCCAAAAATGGTCCCATCTTTCTTTAATTTCTTCTTCATTATGCAGTCTCCCCAACATGCACTCATATGAAGCAATTTCAATCATCCCATCAACCCAGTCTTTAAGGTCTGGGGTTTTGGGGCATTTCCAATTTCGCAAAATCATCCTGGCAGGTGTAATACAGCCATTCTTATTTCTTAATAAGGGTAATTTTTTTTTTTTTTTCACCATCATTGATATTAATGCCCAAATCCTTCTGCCATATTGTTTCAGGTTGTTACAGGTATCTGCAGTTTCACTGAGCATTGATTTGTAACACATAGAAGCACTCTGAGCTACACGTGGCAACTCAAGATAGGCATAAACAGGGTTATTACTTGCATTAAATTTGTTCTTAACACAATGTCTCTGCAGATATTTCCAAAGTTTCCTTGAAAAAGATGCAAACTGTTAAGTGAGGGAAGGCTACTGAAATCAAGAGTGAGATAAACTTAATGAAGTTACATTTGTCAAAACGTTTAAGGCTTCCAGAGGGATCTCTGAAAAACATCCAGTAATTGCAAGGTAATCGAGTGAAACAAAAAATGCGAATGAGTCTTGATCCATTTGAACACACAGGTTCCGTAAGTTTGATGGAAGTCCAAGCAGGTCTTCTTTAACGTCAGCGACACCTTGGCAGTCACCTGTGTTTGTTTTTCCAGCACAGGTTGTGGCAATAGGAAACTCTTCCACATCACTGAATAGACATTTGTCAGCAGGCCAAGAAGAAACACAAGTCGTCTTAAGGAATAGTATTAGAAATGAGAACAGAAGCTCCATCTTCAATTCCTCAATGATCTTTATAGCTTATGACTCTTCACTTCTAGGCATTGTCTCTCTTTTTCACTGGCATTAACTAACTATGCCAGAACATTTGAAGAAGATATAAACTTCCCTTTTCTGTGGCCGAATTTAGTCATTTGCATTATTTCTCTGTGGTTTTAACACATGTATGAGGGCTTCACCAAAAATGTTTAATTCAGTCATCAATTACCCTCATGTCCTCCCAAACCTGTATAGGACTTTTTTTTCTTCTCATAAACTAACTCTCATTATAGCAGACCGTCTGCTTAAAATCTGCTGATGTTCCCCCTACAGACATTCGTCTGACTATCTATTAGTAACTTTTAAGCTATGTCAACTTATTCTGATAACTATCCTAACACTCTAATGAGAGTTAGGCATGTAGTTGCAAAGTTACTTATAGTTAGAATGTTTAAAGTGGACCATCGAAATAAAGTGTAATGAGAATGTCATACAGTATAGGTGTGAACATCATGAAGGATTTTTTATTTCGAGTGAACTTTCCCTTTGATGCACAACAAAATAGACCCGACTGAGTTTTCATTTTCTATATCTTTGCAAGAAATTAATTTCATCATTCAGTATTCCAGGTATTCCTCAATTAACTTGTTTTTGATCATCACAAATCCTTAGTTTTATTTTTCCTTTCTTACATTTTGAATAAAAATAGTTTTTGTATAGCAACCTAATGCGCAACATGGGTCTAAAAAGACCCGTATTCATTTCCTATGGTATTTCAGTGATGGCTGATTGTTTTCTTTGCTGAATCTTTAAAATATATGTATTTTATCATTTGTTATTGCAGGTATTCATTAAATATCCCGTTTTTGATTTCCACAAATCATTGGGTTTATGTTTCCTTTCTTACTTTATAAACAAACACAGTTTTTGTATATCTACATCAATTTTACATACATGGGTCTAAAAAGACCCGTATTCATTTGCTATGTTATTTCAGTGATGGCTGAGTGTTTCTTTGCTGAATTTTTAATTTAAAATATGTTTTTTTTCTAATAATTTCTTATTCCAGGTATTTATTAAATATCTTGTTTTTAATTTCCACAAATCATTATGTTAGGTTTTTTTTATTTATTTATTTCTACATCAATTTTACACACATGGGTCGAAAATTATTATTTATTTTATTTTAACCACAGACATTTGTTTAATATATTGTAAAAGATAACAACATAATATCTCAATATTAGGCTATAGTTACCTTGACCTTGTAATCGTAGAAATTACTTGTTAGAAGGAGAAACATGTAGCCTACTAGCTAGCTAGCTGTTGACATAGCTAATGTTAACTACACTATAAAAGATTGTTTTTTTAAAGCTTATTTACATTTAGTAGGCCTAACAGTTCATAATCATTCATATGCTGAAATGATTCTTATACTGAAATCATTCTATGATTGAAATGATGCCCAGCTGCCAAAGACAGAAAAGTCAGCAGCTGGTGTTTCCATTGCACCAGGCCTGTGTGCAAGGAGCACAAACATGTAGTTGTCATTTGTGAGGCATGTAAGCACTAAGATGGCAATTTGAGATGCCGCTGTACCAGTGTGATTTTATTTTTTTCTGTTTTCTTTTATTTTATTTGATCACATTCACAATTCAATACAGTTACACTACACCTGCAGTTCAATTTCAGTGTTGTCAGTTATCTGTGATATGTGAACGCTATGTGAGACAAAGTGGCAAAAAAACATTTCAAGTGTTAAATGTGTTGTCTAAATTACTTCTAAGATGATTAATTTAACAAAATGTTGTATTTATTCTTTTGTTTTATTATGCTTGATAAGTACATGATATAGTAACACAAAACCTAGAAAAAAATGAAAAAAAAATATTTTTGGTAATTGAAAAAAAATCTTTTTTTTTAAATATTTATAAATCATGAAATTTATAGACAATGGAATATTAAAAGCTTAAATAAATTGATCTCAAAAGATAAAAAGAAAAGTCCAGCCATGCATTAAATAACATAGGAAATGAATATGGGTCTTTTTAGACCCATGTATGTAAAATTGATGTAGAAATACAAAAACTGTGTTTGTTTATAAAGTAAGAAAGGAAACATAAACCCAATGATTTGTGGAAATCAAAAACAAGATATTTAATGAATACCTGCAATAACAAATGATAAAATACATATATTTTAAAGATTCAGCAAAGAAAACACTCAGCCATTACTGAAATAACATATGAATACGGGTCTTTTTAGACCCATGTTGTGCATTAGAAGGGGTATCCATAGCTTGCGCATCAAAGGGTTAAGTTTATGTTAAAATGTCTGAAAGACTTCAGTGTAAGCTGATTATTATTCAGCTGAGGAAGTTAGTCAAATGTCCTGCTATTTCTGAGAAAGTGCATTGTGACAGATGCAACATTTTCAGAGCAATTCACAACTACTAAGTGCTATTTCACAACAGTGACCCTCATGCAGGGGTTTAATGCACACCCAATATAATCAAACTATGGTAAAGGGTAATCGTACAATTTTACAGAATAAAAGTCAGCTAAGACCAAAATCTCAAAACACATTTGAATATTAATTTATTTATGAGTTTCATATTATGGTGTTTTCTTCTGCATATAAATATCACAACCATATTAAAAAGTAAAATATATTGTTTAAAATGACATTATCTAAAATATTTGATAAATTTTAAGCAGTAACTGTTTAATGTTGAAAGTCATTTAAAGCAATTAAATACTTTAAAAAAAGAAAAGAAAAAAAGAAAGAAAAGTCCCATTGCGTTGGTTACCATATACTGTAAATGGAAAAGTCCCATTGCTCAAACATGGTAAAAAAAAAAAAAAAAAAAAAAAAAAAAAAAAAAAAAAAAAACATCATACCATACATCATACATAAATATTTTAAAAACCAAATCATTTCTTAAAGGTCTATTACAATTATGTGCATAAAAAGTAACACTCAAAGTAAAAAAAATTAGCTTACATTCAACCTACTGTTATATGTACTGTATGTTATCTTAAACTGTTAAACATTTGTCCTTTTTTACACCGGTGGGGTTACTTTTTTAAAGACATTTGAGTCAGTGAATTTCTACAATGTATTAGCTGAATTTTGCTGACCAAAGACATACCTAAATACACAGTCCTGTGGGCTGAAACAAGGTTTATTTATAGCCATAATGTAGGAAAGTGCATTCAGTTGTGTTGACTGGGGTCGACTTTAACTCTTCACTCTCTGATTGAGCTCATAGCTTGTTCACAGTTCATAGATCTCCAGAAGATCAGCGTTGACCAGTCAGATAGCAGAAAGATGTTTAGCTCACAACTTTGTACCTTTGTCCTTATCCTCAGAGTTGCCATTCTCATCAGAGTGAAAGCCACCATTCTCCAAGGCGTGATTCTGCTTATTCTGATCCTCAACGGGGCCTTCCTGATCCTCGTCAGCTGATTTCTTCTGCCTACAGTGCTTGATTGAGTAATGGACTGAAAATACATACAAAAGTTTATGATATGGAATTATCAACTCTTCAAAATCACAACATACTGTACGCATCCCCACAGTCCCCTCTCATATTCCTAAAGCTTAAATGCAAAATGAACAAGAGTTTCATCTTACTTCCCACTGCAACCGCAGCCACAACCAGTTGGAAGATACTGTAGATTAAGGGGAAAGCGAACATGACCTCAAGCTCTGCAGGGGTGAAGGAAAGCTGGGTAATGGTACTTGCCAGCTGGGCATTCTGCATGCCAGTTTCTAATGCGATGGTACGGCACCTGCAATCACGTTCATGATAAATAAACCATCGGAGAAAACAGCACGTTTTTTTCTGTCACTTTTTTGGATGCCTCAGAACGTGTGAAATGTACAGATTTTTACCTGTGCCAAGGTTGTCCCACAAAGCGTGCCAGGAGAAAGCCCAACCCAAAGCCGATAAAAGGATAAATGGTACCGATGATCCAAAGCGAAGGAGAAATGGTCCATGAGGACTGATAGAGCACACCACCGATGACTGCGATGATGACGATTAGGAGGATTCCCACCACGGATCCCACCTATACATACAAATAAATGACACAAGTGAAGCAGCATGGCATAGTTAAGAATTTTCAACATTAAATGCAGAAACAAAACTCACCTTGAGGATCTTTTTGGCTGCGTTGGGCCATCTATGTTTTGTGTATATCCCAAGGGCGACAGGCACAAGCAAACTCACTAAGGTGATCCCTGGAAAGATCATTAGTCAAATTAAGATACAAGATCAAACAAACACATAAAATGGAAAATCTTGTTGAAGTCATTTGAGGTCGTATTACCGATGCTATCGTAAGGGATCTGGATAGCATCGCCTGAAGTCCAGACTGTGGTGTAGATGAACAGACAAAGAGGCATCATTCCCAGAGCCAGGATTGAGGAACATGCCGTCATGCTGATGCTATAGGCAGTGGAAAATAGTGTATTTGTTATACAGTTGTGCTATAAATAATGTCTTTCTGTCCACAAATTTTACATTACATATTGTTCCTCGTGCAGTTTAAACATTTAAGGTATAACAATAAAAAATTAGACATTAGACAATGTAAAATGAGACATTAGACAAAGTTGAATATTTTCTATAATATATTATAGAAAAATATAAAAATATGAAAAATATGAATATATTCATTTATTCATGTTCTATAATATAATATTCTTTAATTACTATATGCTTATTATAACATTATCCTTATACTAAAATAAATGATCAAATAAATTGAATAAAATAATACCATTCTACAATTTTAAGTAATTTTAGAAACAATAATTTTATCTATAAATATTATTTAGTAAAAGGGTAAAATCTAAAATTATCTAGTTTAGCCTATAGTCCATTTTATCTGAACAATGAAATGAAAACAAACCTACAAATAATACTGCAGCATATAAATAATTAAAAAACAACAACAAGAACAACAAAAAACAACAACAACAGAGCCTGTTTACAGAGTCTTCACTGTTGCAAGCAATATAACAACAATTATAACAAAAAAGTCAATGGATTTACAGTCTCACCTCAGGTCCATGTCTCCGTCAAGCCAGTAGCAGAAAACATTGGAGCTGGAACCTCCAGGGCAACAGCCCATAACTATGATAACTATAGCCTGGACTGGAAGCACATTGAAAATAAGTGAAAGCGCAAAGGCTGTGAAAGGCATGATACCAAACTGGCACAGGAAACCGATAAAAATGCCCCATGGTCTGCGGATGTGTACCCAGAGCTTTCTTGCCTCGACGGTGCAGCCCATTGAAAACATGACCAAGGCAAGCATGACGGTAAGCGTGGTACTCATCACCACGTTGAGAATGTCATTGAACGGATCTCGCGGCACTAGGCAGGACGTGCCCGAGCAGATGGTGGCATTTTCGGGGCAGGTGGGCTCTGGTGTGCACATGTTGACAAAAAAAGAGTTTAAATGGTGAAGAGTAAAAAGTAGAATCCTATATGGTCAATGGCGTATAGATTCCAATGGAGAGGTTGCGGGGTAAAGCTTCTTGGAGCAAGTGAGCTAAGATTCCAGAGTGTTTCTACACATGTTCTTAAACACCTGTTCAGCCCCAGTTCCCTTTCCTGCATCCCGGATGACAAAGAGTGAACTTTTACCCGTCCCTTGGAGCTTTAATATTTGCCTGAGGCATATAAAATTCAGAGGAATTTTTTTTTTTTGAAAAATAATTAACTTACAGCAAATGTTTTATGGGGTCAGTGTCCAAATGCCAACACCAAAAAAAGAGAGAGGGCGAAAAAAAGAATGTCATTGTTGAGGTTAAGAAGTTTACACACAATAAATGCAATTGCACCCTCTTGCCATTTTATAACATTGTGGCACTTAAATTTTATTGTTTTTCTCTAGGAACAGCCCTGTACCATCACCAACCCTGTTGTAGAGAAGACATGATGACTACCTGACACACTGTTGTACGTGCCTCAAAGATCATGGATGAAATAATGCCTGTATAATCATTTTTAAAGGAACCATTAGAGATGACTAAAGAAATGTATGGTACCTCACTCACTCTCCTTTCAATACAAAATGCACACACTTTAGGCACACAGTTAAACTTTAAAAAACGAAACAGATTGAGGTGTTTATATAACTGCTTTAACCCTATGCCTATAATGACACTTCAGTGCAAAGTTCATTGATGGGATTGGTGCATACTGTTCTGTAAAAAAATAAAAACATAACACGTTTAATGTTTTTTACTCACCGTTCAAGGTCCCTTTCAATTGTTAAGCATAATTTCCCACTCATAATTTAAAAAATTTTAGTGCAGCTTTTAACTCTGAAGCCATGTTCCAGGGTCAGCATGGCTTTTGTTTACAATTATCATTAATTACATTATGAGACTAATATCACTATGACTTATGATCACAATGAGGGTTTTCAAAAATAACATTTTTGAATCTATACAAGTTAAGAAAAAATACAGTGAAATAATAACTAATATTGTTTAGGATTTTGGCAGATTTAATGGATTTAAGTGTCTATGCAATTACAACAGGCATCACGCATGTCAAATGCTGTAATTGTCTAACCAAAGGCGTTAACTTTGTAATATACAACTAAGAATGTTAACCCTGAGGTGAAATCTCAAAACCTGAGTTAGTTACCAAAATTAAGGTCTTGTGAAAAATTAAGTTTCCCCAATCTTCTCAAAACTCTGTATTCTGATAGAGGGCCATGAGACTTAGACCTGGATGCAAAAATGGAGGCTCTAGTTTCCATATCTCAGCTCTGGAACGGTCAAGAGCCTCCACTTTTGCACATGGCCCTCTATCAGAATCCAGAGTTTTGAGGAGATTGGACATACTTAATTTTTCGACCCCCCCCCCCAAAAAAACAAAAAACGTAAGGGGTAACACTGTCGTTTTTTTTTTTTTTTTTTTCTGGTCAAAATTTTGAGTTTCAATATCTCAGCTCTGGAAGGGTCTAGAACCTCAATTTTTGCACCCAGGTCCATGTCTCGTGGCCCTCTATCAGAATCCAGAGTTTTGAGAAGATTGGAGAAACTTAATTTTTTACCCCCCGAAAAAAAACATAAGGGGTAACACTGTCATTTTTTTTTTCTGGTCAAAATTTTGAGTTTCAATATCTCAGCTCTGGAAGGGTCTAGAACCTCAATTTTTGCACCCAGGTCCATGTCTCGTGGCCCTCTATCAGAATCCAGAGTTTTGAGAAGATTGGAGAAACTTAATTTTTCACCCCCCGAAAAAAAAAACAAAAAAACATAAGGGTTAACACTGTCATTTTTTTTTCTGGTCAAAATTTTGAGTTTCAATATCTCAGCTCTGGAAGGGTCTAGAACCTCAATTTTTGCACCCAGGTCCATGTCTCGTGGCCCTCTATCAGAATCCGGAGTTTTGAGAAGATTGGAGAAACTTAATTTTTCACCCCCCGAAAAAAAACATAAGGGGTAACACTGTCATTTTTTTTTCTGGTCAAAATTTTGAGTTTCAATATCTCAGCTCTGGAAGTGTCTAGAACCTCAATTTTTGCACCCAGGTCCATGTCTCGTGGCCCTCTATCAGAATCCAGAGTTTTGAGAAGATTGGAGAAACTTATTTTTTTACCCCCCGAAAAAAAACATAAGGGGTAACACTGTCATTTTTTTTTCTGGTCAAAATTTTGAGTTTCAATATCTCAGCTCTGGAAGGGTCTAGAACCTCAATTTTTGCACCCAGGTCCATGTCTCGTGGCCCTCTATCAGAATCCAGAGTTTTGAGAAGATTGGAGAAACTTAATTTTTTACCCCCCGAAAAAAAACATAAGGGGTAACACTGTCATTTTTTTTTTTCTGGTCAAAATTTTGAGTTTCAATATCTCAGCTCTGGAAGGGTCTAGAACCTCAATTTTTGCACCCAGGTCCATGTCTTGTGGCCCTCTATCAGAATCCAGAGTTTTGAGAAGATTGGAGGAACTTAATTTTTCACCCCCCGAAAAAAAACATAAGGGGTAACACTGTAATTTTTTTTCTGGTCAAAATTTTGAGTTTCAATATCTCAGCTCTGGAAGGGTCTAGAACCTCAATTTTTGCACCCAGGTCCATGTCTCGTGGCCCTCTATCAGAATCCAGAGTTTTGAGAAGATTGGAGAAACTTAATTTTTCACCCCCCGAAAAAAAACATAAGGGGTAACACTGTCATTTTTTTTTCTGGTCAAAATTTTGAGTTTCAATATCTCAGCTCTGGAAGGGTCTAGAACCTCAATTTTTGCACCCAGGTCCATGTCTTGTGGCCCTCTATCAGAATCCAGAGTTTTGAGAAGATTGGAGAAACTTAATTTTTCACCCCCCGAAAAAAAACATAAGGGGTAACACTGTCATTTTTTTTTCTGGTCAAAATTTTGAGTTTCAATATCTCAGCTCTGGAAGGGTCTAGAACCTCAATTTTTGCACCCAGGTCCATCTCTCGTGGCCCTCTATCAGAATCCAGAGTTTTGAGAAGATTGGAGAAACTTAATTTTTCACCCCCCGAAAAAAAACATAAGGGGTAACACTGTCATTTTTTTTTCTGGTCAAAATTTTGAGTTTCAATATCTCAGCTCTGGAAGGGTCTAGAACCTCAATTTTTGCACCCAGGTCCATGTCTCGTGGCCCTCTATCAGAATCCAGAGTTTTGAGAAGATTGGAGAAACTTAATTTTTTACCC
The DNA here is from genome assembly GCA_038021265.1 of Cyprinella venusta. NCBI lineage: Eukaryota > Metazoa > Chordata > Actinopteri > Cypriniformes > Leuciscidae > Cyprinella > Cyprinella venusta. The sequence continues at coordinate 21,626,014 of CM075867.1, forward strand.
CCCGAAAAAAAAAACATAAGGGGTAACACTGTCATTTTTTTTCTGGTCAAAATTTTGAGTTTCAATATCTCAGCTCTGGAAGGGTCTAGAACCTCAATTTTTGCACCCAGGTCCATGTCTCGTGGCCCTCTATCAGAATCCAGAGTTTTGAGAAGATTGGAGAAACTTAATTTTTCACCCCCCGAAAAAAAAAAAAACATAAGGGGTAACACTGTCATTTTTTTTCTGGTCAAAATTTTGAGTTTCAATATCTCAGCTCTGGAAGGGTCTAGAACCTCAATTTTTGCACCCAGGTCCATGTCTCGTGGCCCTCTATCAGAATCTAGAGTTTTGAGAAGATTGGAGAAACTTAATTTTTCACCCCCCGAAAAAAACCATAAGGGGTAACACTGTCATTTTTTTTCTGGTCAAAATTTTGAGTTTCAATATCTCAGCTCTGGAAGGGTCTAGAACCTCAATTTTTGCACCCAGGTCCATGTCTCGTGGCCCTCTATCAGAATCCAGAGTTTTGAGAAGATTGGAGAAAATTAATTTTTCACCCCCCGAAAAAAAAAACATAAGGGGTAACACTGTCATTTTTTTTTCTGGTCAAAATTTTGAGTTTCAATATCTCAGCTCTGGAAGGGTCTAGAACCTCAATTTTTGCACCCAGGTCCATGTCTCGTGGCCCTCTATCAGAATCCAGAGTTTTGAGAAGATTGTAGAAACTTAATTTTTCACCCCCGAAAAAAAAACATAAGGGGTAACACTGTCATTTTTTTTTTCTGGTCAACATTTTGAGTTTCAATATCTCAGCTCTGGAAGGGTCTAGAACTTCAATTTTTGCACCCAGGTCCATGTCTCGTGGCCCTCTATCAGAATCCAGAGTTTTGAGAAGATTGGAGAAACTTAATTTTTCACCCCCCGAAAAAAAAACATAAGGGGTAACACTGTCATTTTTTTTTTCTGGTCAAAATTTTGAGTTTCAATATCTCAGCTCTGGAAGGGTCTAGAACCTCAATTTTTGCACCCAGGTCCATGTCTCGTGGCCCTCTATCAGAATCCAGAGTTTTGAGAAGATTGGAGAAACTTAATTTTTTACCCCCCGAAAAAAACATAAGGGGTAACACTGTCATTTTTTTTTTCTGGTCAAAATTTTGAGTTTCAATATCTCAGCTCTGGAAGGGTCTAGAACCTCAATTTTTGCACCCAGGTCCATGTCTCGTGGCCCTCTATCAGAATCCAGAGTTTTGAGAAGATTGGAGAAACTTAATTTTTCACCCCCCGAAAAAAAAAAAAAAACATAAGGGGTAACACTGTCATTTTTTTTTTCTGGTCAAAATTTTGAGTTTCAATATCTCAGCTCTGGAAGGGTCTAGAACCTCAATTTTTGCACCCAGGTCCATGTCTCGTGGCCCTCTATCAGAATCCGGAGTTTTGAGAAGATTGGAGAAACTTAATTTTTCACCCCCCCGAAAAAAAACATAAGGGGGTAACACTGTCATTTTTTTTTCTGGTCAAAATTTTGAGTTTCAATATCTCAGCTCTGGAAGTGTCTAGAACCTCAATTTTTGCACCCAGGTCCATGTCTCGTGGCCCTCTATCAGAATCCAGAGTTTTGAGAAGATTGGAGAAACTTATTTTTTTACCCCCCGAAAAAAAACATAAGGGGTAACACTGTCATTTTTTTTTCTGGTCAAAATTTTGAGTTTCAATATCTCAGCTCTGGAAGGGTCTAGAACCTCAATTTTTGCACCCAGGTCCATGTCTCGTGGCCCTCTATCAGAATCCAGAGTTTTGAGAAGATTGGAGAAACTTAATTTTTTACCCCCCGAAAAAAAACATAAGGGGTAACACTGTCATTTTTTTTTTCTGGTCAAAATTTTGAGTTTCAATATCTCAGCTCTGGAAGGGTCTAGAACCTCAATTTTTGCACCCAGGTCCATGTCTCGTGGCCCTCTATCAGAATCCAGAGTTTTGAGAAGATTGGAGAAACTTAATTTTTCACCCCCCGAAAAAAAACATAAGGGGTAACACTGTCATTTTTTTTTCTGGTCAAAATTTTGAGTTTCAATATCTCAGCTCTGGAAGGGTCTAGAACCTCAATTTTTGCACCCGGGTCCATGTCTCGTGGCCCTCTATCAGAATCCAGAGTTTTGAGAAGATTGGAGAAACTTAATTTTTCACCCCCCGAAAAAAACATAAGGGGTAACACTGTCATTTTTTTTCTGGTCAAAATTTTGAGTTTCAATATCTCAGCTCTGGAAAGGTCTAGAACCTCAATTTTTGCACCCAGGTCCATGTCTCGTGGCCCTCTATCAGAATCCAGAGTTTTGAGAAGATTGGAGAAACTTAATTTTTCACCCCCCGAAAAAAAAACATAAGGGGTAACACTGTCATTTTTTTTTTTCTGGTCAAAATTTTGAGTTTCAATATCTCAGCTCTGGAAGGGTCTAGAACCTCAATTTTTGCACCCAGGTCCATGTCTCGTGGCCCTCTATCAGAATCCAGAGTTTTGAGAAGATTGGAGAAACTTTATTTTTTACCCTCCGAAAAAAAACATAAGGGGTAACACTGTCATTTTTTTTCTGGTCAAAATTTTGAGTTTCAATATCTCAGCTCTGGAAGGGTCTAGAACCTCAATTTTTGCACCCAGGTCCATGTCTCGTGGCCCTCTATCAGAATCCAGAGTTTTGAGAAGATTGGAGAAACTTAATTTTTCACCCCCCGAAAAAAAACATAAGGGGTAACACTGTCTTTTCTGGTCAAAATTTTGAGTTTCAATATCTCAGCTCTGGAAGGGTCTAGAGCCTCAATTTTTGCACCCAGGTCCATGTCTCGTGGCCCTCTATCAGAATCCAGAGTTTTGAGAAGATTGGAGAAACTTAATTTTTCACCCCCCGAAAAAAACATAAGGGGTAACACTGTCATTTTTTTTCTGGTCAAAATTTTGAGTTTCAATATCTCAGCTCTGGAAGGGTCTAGAGCCTCAATTTTTGCACCCAGGTCCATGTCTCGTGGCCCTCTATCAGAATCCAGAGTTTTGAGAAGATTGGAGAAACTTAATTTTTCACCCCCTGAAAAAAAACATAAGGGGTAACACTGACATTTTTTTTTCTGGTCAAAATTTTGAGTTTCAATATCTCAGCTCTGGAAGGGTCTAGAGCCTCAATTTTTGCACCCAGGTCCATGTCTCGTGGCCCTCTATCAGAATCCAGAGTTTTGAGAAGATTGGAGAAACTTAATTTTTCACCCCCCGAAAAAAAAAACATAAGGGGTAACACTCTCATTTTTTTTTCTGGTCAAAATTTTGAGCTTCAATATCTCAGCTCTGGAAGGGTCTAGAGCCTCAATTTTTGCACCCAGGTCCATGTCTCGTGGTCCTCTATCAGAATCCAGAGTTTTGAGAAGATTGGAGAAACTTAATTTTTCACCCCCGAAAAAAAAAACAAAAAAAAAAACATAAGGGGTAACACTGTCATTTTTTTTCTGGTCAAAATTTTGAGTTTCAATATCTCAGCTCTGGAACGGTCTAGAGCCTCAATTTTTGCACCCAAGTCCATGTCTCGTGGCCCTCTATCAGAATCCAGAGTTTTGAGAAGATTGGAGAAGCTTAATTTTTCACCCCCCGAAAAAAAACATAAGGGGTAACACTGTCATTTTTTTTTTCTGGTCAAAATTTTGAGTTTCAATATCTCAGCTCTGGAAGGGCCTAGAGCCTCGATTTTTGCACCCAGGTCCATGTCTCGTGGCCCTCTATCAGAATCCAGAGTTTTGAGAAGATTGGAGAAACTTAATTTTTCACCCCCCGAAAAAAAACATAAGGGGTAACACTGTCATTTTTTTTTCTGGTCAAAATTTTGAGTTTCAATATCTCAGCTCTGGAGGGGCCTAGAGCCTCGATTTTTGCACCCAGGTCCATGTCTCGTGGCCCTCTGTCAGAATCCAGAGTTTCAAGAAGATCGGAGGGGTCAAAATTTCGGCCAAAAACGACAGTTATACCCCTTATGTTTTTTTTTTCAGGTCAAAACTTTGACATCCGATATCTCGGCTCTGGAAGGGTCTAGAGCCTCCATTTTTGCGCGCTGGTCGAAGTCTCGTGGCCCTCTGTCAGAATCCAGAGTTTCAAGAAGATCGGAGGGGGTCAAAATTTCGGCCAAAAACGACAGTGTTACCCCTTATGTTTTTTTTTTTTTTCAGGTCAAAACTTTGACATCCGATATCTCGGCTCTGGAAGGGTCTAGAGCCTCCATTTTTGCGCGCTGGTCGAAGTCTCGTGGCCCTCTGTCAGAATCCAGAGTTTCAAGAAGATCGGAGGAGGTCAAAATTTCGGCCAAAAACGACAGTGTTACCCCTTATGTTTTTTTTTCGGGTCAAAACTTTGACGTCCGATATCTCGGCTCTGGAAGGGTCTAGAGCCTCCATTTTTGCGCGCTGGTCGAAGTCTCGTGGCCCTCTATCAGAATCCAGAGTTTCAAGAAGATCGGAGGGGGTCAAAATTTCGGCGAAAAACGACAGTGTTACCCCTTATGTTTTTTTTTTCGGGTCAAAACTTTGACATCCGATATCTCGGCTCTGGAAGGGTCTAGAGCCTCCATTTTTGCGCGCTGGTCGAAGTCTTGTGGCCCTCTGTCAGAATCCAGAGTTTCAAGAAGATCGGAGGGGGTCAAAATTTCGGCCAAAAACGACAGTGTTACCCCTTATGTTTTTTTTTCGGGTCAAAACTTTGACATCCGATATCTCGGCTCTGGAAGGGTCTAGAGCCTCCATTTTTGCGCGCTGGTCGAAGTCTCGTGGCCCTCTGTCAGAATCCAGAGTTTCAAGAAGATCGGAGGGGGTCAACATTTTGGCCAAAAACGACAGTGTTACCCCTTATGTTTTTTTTTTTCAGGTCAAAACTTTGACATCCGATATCTCGGCTCTGGAAGGGTCTAGAGCCTCCATTTTTGCGCGCTGGTCGAAGTCTCGTGGCCCTCTGTCAGAATCCAGAGTTTCGAGAAGATCGGAGGGGGTCAAAATTTCGGCCAAAAACGACAGTGTTACCCCTTATGTTTTTTTTTTTCAGGTCAAAACTTTGACATCCGATATCTCGGCTCTGGAAGGGTCTAGAGCCTCCATTTTTGCGCGCTGGTCGAAGTCTCGTGGCCCTCCGTCAGAATCCAGAGTTTCGAGAAGATCGGAGGGGGTCAAAATTTCGGCCAAAAACGACAGTGTTACCCCTTATGTTTTTTTTCAGGTCAAAACTTTGACATCCGATATCTCGGCTCTGGAAGGGTGTAGAGCCTCCATTTTTGCGCGCTGGTCGAAGTCTCGTGGCCCTCTGTCAGAATCCAGAGTTTCAAGAAGATCGGAGGGGGTCAAAATTTCGGCCAAAAACGACAGTGTTACCCCTTATGTTTTTTTTTCAGGTCAAAACTTTGACATCCGATATCTCGGCTCTGGAAGGGTCTAGAGCCTCCATTTTTGCGCGCTGGTCGAAGTCTCGTGGCCCTCTGTCAGAATCCAGAGTTTCAAGAAGATCGGAGGAGGTCAAAATTTCGGCCAAAAAACGACAGTGTTACCCCTTATGTTTTTTTTCGGGTCAAAACTTTGACGTCCGATATCTCGGCTCTGGAAGGGTCTAGAGCCTCCATTTTTGCGCGCTGGTCGAAGTCTCGTGGCCCTCTGTCAGAATCCAGAGTTTCAAGAAGATCGGAGGGAGTCAAAATTTCGGCGAAAAACGACAGTGTTACCCCTTATGTTTTTTTTTTTCGGGTCAAAACTTTGACATCCGATATCTCGGCTCTGGAAGGGTCTAGAGCCTCCATTTTTGCGCGCTGGTCGAAGTCTTGTGGCCCTCTGTCAGAATCCAGAGTTTCAAGAAGATCGGAGGGGGTCAAAATTTCGGCCAAAAACGGCAGTGTTACCCCTTATGTTTTTTTTTTTTCGGGTCAAAACTTTGACATCCGATATCTCGGCTCTGGAAGGGTCTAGAGCCTCCATTTTTGATCGGAGGGGGTCAAAATTTTGGCCAAAAACGACAGTGTTACCCTTTATGTTTTTTTTCGGGGGGGTGAAAAATTAAGTTTCTCCAATCTTCTCAAAACTCTGGATTCTGATAGAGGGCCACAAGACATCGACCTGGGTGCAAAAAATGAGGCTCTAGTCCCTTCCAGAGCTGAGATATTGAAACCCAAAATTTTGACCAGAAAAAAAAATGACAGTGTTACCCCTTATGTTTTTTTTTTCAGGTCAAAACTTTGACATCCGATATCTCGGCTCTGGAAGGGTCTAGAGCCTCCATTTTTGCGCGCTGGTCGAAGTCTCGTGGCCCTATGTTTTTTTTCGGGGGGTGAAAAATTAAGTTTCTCCAATCTTCTCAAAACTCTGGATTCTGATAGAGGGCCACGAGACATGCACCTGGGTGCAAAAATTGAGGCTCTAGACCCTTCCAGAGCTGAGATATTGAAACTCAAAAATTTGACCAGAAAAAAAAATGACAGTGTTACCCCTTATGTTTTTTTTCGGGGGGTGAAAAATTAAGTTTCTCCAATCTTCTCAAAACTCTGGATTCTGATAGAGGGCCACAAGACATCGACCTGGGTGCAAAAATTGAGGCTCTAGACCCTTCCAGAGCTGAGATATTGAAACCCAAAATTTTGACCAGAAAAAAAAATGACAGTGTTACCCCTTATGTTTTTTTTTTCAGGTCAAAACTTTGACATCCGATATCTCGGCTCTGGAAGGGTCTAGAGCCTCCATTTTTGCGCGCTGGTCGAAGTCTCGTGGCCCTCTGTCAGAATCCAGAGTTTCGAGAAGATCGGAGGGGGTCAAAATTTCGGCCAAAAACGACAGTGTTACCCCTTATGTTTTTTTTTTCAGGTCAAAACTTTGACATCCGATATCTCGGCTCTGGAAGGGTCTAGAGCCTCCATTTTTGCGCGCTGGTCGAAGTCTCGTGGCCCTCTGTCAGAATCCAGAGTTTCGAGAAGATCGGAGGGGGTCAAAATTTCGGCCAAAAACGACAGTGTTACCCCTTATGTTTTTTTTTCAGGTCAAAACTTTGACATCCGATATCTCGGCTCTGGAAGGGTCTAGAGCCTCCATTTTCGCGCGCTGGTCGAAGTCTCGTGGCCCTCTGTCAGAATCCAGAGTTTCAAGAAGATCGGAGGGGTCAAAATTTCGGCCAAAAACGACAGTGTTACCCCTTATGTTTTTTTTTTTTCAGGTCAAAACTTTGACATCCGATATCTCGGCTCTGGAAGGGTCTAGAGCCTCCATTTTTGCGCGCTGGTCGAAGTCTCGTGGCCCTCTGTCAGAATCCAGAGTTTCAAGAAGATCGGAGGGGGTCAAAATTTCGGCCAAAAACGACAATGTTACCCCTTATGTTTTTTTTTTCAGGTCAAAACTTTGACATCCGATATCTCGGCTCTGGAAGGGTCTAGAGCCTCCATTTTTGCGCGCTGGTCGAAGTCTCGTGGCCCTCTGTCAGAATCCAGAGTTTCGAGAAGATCGGAGGGGGTCAAAATTTCGGCCAAAAACGACAGTGTTACCCCTTATGTTTTTTTTCAGGTCAAAACTTTGACATCCGATATCTCGGCTCTGGAAGGGTCTAGAGCCTCCATTTTTGCGCGCTGGTCGAAGTCTCGTGGCCCTCTGTCAGAATCCAGAGTTTCGAGAAGATCGGAGGGGGTCAAAATTTCGGCCAAAAACGACAGTGTTACCCCTTATGTTTTTTTTTCAGGTCAAAACTTTGACATCCGATATCTCGGCTCTGGAAGGGTGTAGAGCCTCCATTTTTGCGCGCTGGTCGAAGTCTCGTGGCCCTCTGTCAGAATCCAGAGTTTCAAGAAGATCGGAGGGGGTCAAAATTTCGGCCAAAAACGACAGTGTTACCCCTTATGTTTTTTTTTCAGGTCAAAACTTTGACATCCGATATCTCGGCTCTGGAAGGGTCTAGAGCCTCCATTTTTGCGCGCTGGTCGAAGTCTCGTGGCCCTCTGTCAGAATCCAGAGTTTCAAGAAGATCGGAGGAGGTCAAAATTTCGGCCAAAAACGACAGTGTTACCCCTTATGTTTTTTTTCGGGTCAAAACTTTGACGTCCGATATCTCGGCTCTGGAAGGGTCTAGAGCCTCCATTTTTGCGCGCTGGTCGAAGTCTCGTGGCCCTCTATCAGAATCCAGAGTTTCAAGAAGATGGGAGGGGGTCAAAATTTCGGCGAAAAACGACAGTGTTACCCCTTATGTTTTTTTTTTTCGGGTCAAAACTTTGACATCCGATATCTCGGCTCTGGAAGGGTCTTGAGCCTCCATTTTTGCGCGCTGGTCGAAGTCTTGTGGCCCTCTGTCAGAATCCAGAGTTTCAAGAAGATCGGAGGGGGTCAAAATTTCGACCAAAAACGACAGTGTTACCCCTTATGTTTTTTTTTTCGGGTCAAAACTTTGACATCCGATATCTCGGCTCTGGAAGGGTCTAGAGCCTCCATTTTTGCGCGCTGGTCGAAGTCTCGTGGCCCTCTGTCAGAATCCAGAGTTTCAAGAAGATCGGAGGGGGTCAAAATTTTGGCCAAAAACGACAGTGTTACCCCTTATGTTTTTTTTTTTTCAGGTCAAAACTTTGACATCCGATATCTCGGCTCTGGAAGGGTCTAGAGCCTCCATTTTTGCGCGCTGGTCGAAGTCTCGTGGCCCTCTGTCAGAATCCAGAGTTTCGAGAAGATCGGAGGGGGTCAAAATTTCGGCCAAAAACGACAGTGTTACCCCTTATGTTTTTTTTTTTCAGGTCAAAACTTTGACATCCGATATCTCGGCTCTGGAAGGGTCTAGAGCCTCCATTTTTGCGCGCTGGTCGAAGTCTCGTGGCCCTCTGTCAGAATCCAGAGTTTCGAGAAGATCGGAGGGGGTCAAAATTTCGGCCAAAAACGACAGTGTTACCCCTTATGTTTTTTTTTTTCAGGTCAAAACTTTGACATCCGATATCTCGGCTCTGGAAGGGTCTAGAGCCTCCATTTTTGCGCGCTGGTCGAAGTCTCGTGGCCCTCTGTCAGAATCCAGAGTTTCGAGAAGATCGGAGGGGGTCAAAATTTCGGCCAAAAACGACAGTGTTACCCCTTATGTTTTTTTTTTTCAGGTCAAAACTTTGACATCCGATATCTCGGCTCTGGAAGGGTCTAGAGCCTCCATTTTTGCGCGCTGGTCGAAGTCTCGTGGCCCTCTGTCAGAATCCAGAGTTTCGAGAAGATCGGAGGGGGTCAAAATTTCGGCCAAAAACGACAGTGTTACCCCTTATGTTTTTTTTTCGGGTCAAAACTTTGACATCCGATATCTCGGCTCTGGAAGGGTCTAGAGCCTCCATTTTTGCGCGCTGGTCGAAGTCTTGTGGCCCTCTGTCAGAATCCAGAGTTTCAAGAAGATCGGAGGGGGTCAAAATTTCGGCCAAAAACGACAGTGTTACCCCTTATGTTTTTTTTTCGGGTCAAAACTTTGACATCCGATATCTCGGCTCTGGAAGGGTCTAGAGCCTCCATTTTTGCGCGCTGGTCGAAGTCTCGTGGCCCTCTGTCAGAATCCAGAGTTTCAAGAAGATCGGAGGGGGTCAACATTTTGGCCAAAAACGACAGTGTTACCCCTTATGTTTTTTTTTTTTCAGGTCAAAACTTTGACATCCGATATCTCGGCTCTGGAAGGGTCTAGAGCCTCCATTTTTGCGCGCTGGTCGAAGTCTCGTGGCCCTCTGTCAGAATCCAGAGTTTCGAGAAGATCGGAGGGGGTCAAAATTTCGGCCAAAAACGACAGTGTTACCCCTTATGTTTTTTTTTTTTCAGGTCAAAACTTTGACATCCGATATCTCGGCTCTGGAAGGGTCTAGAGCCTCCATTTTTGCGCGCTGGTCGAAGTCTCGTGGCCCTCTGTCAGAATCCAGAGTTTCAAGAAGATCGGAGAGGGTCAAAATTTCGGCCAAAAACGACAGTGTTACCCCTTATGTTTTTTTTTTTTTTCGGGTCAAAACTTTGACATCCGATATCTCGGCTCTGGAAGGGTCTAGAGCCTCCATTTTTGCGCGCTGGTCGAAGTCTCGTGGCCCTCTGTCAGAATCCAGAGTTTCAAGAAGATCGGAGGGGGTCAAAATTTCGGCCAAAATTGACAGTGTTACCCCTTACGTTTTTTTTTTTCGGGTCAAAACTTTGACATCCGATATCTCGGCTCTGGAAGGGTCTAGAGCCTCCATTTTTGCGCGCTGGTCGGAGTCTCGTGGCCCTCTGTCAGAATCCAGAGTTTCAAGAAGATCGGAGGGGGTCAAAATTTCGGCCAAAAATGACAGTGTTACCCCTTATGTTTTTTTTATTTCGGGTCAAAACTTTGACGTCCGATATCTCGGCCCTGGAAGGGTCTAGAGCCTCCATTTTTGCGCGCTGGTCGAAGTCTCATGGCCCTCTGTCAGAATCCAGAGTTTCAAGAAGATCGGAGGGGGTCAAAATTTCGGCCAAAAAAAAAAAAATGACAGTGTTACCCCTTATGTTTTTTTTTTCAGGTCCAAATTTTGACCTTCGATATCTCGGCTCTGGAAGGGTCTAGAGCCTACATTTTTGCGCGCTGGTCGCAGTCTCGTGGCCCTCTGTCAGAATCCAGAGTTTCAAGAAGATCGGAGGGGGTCAAAATTTCGGCCAAAAAAAAATGACAGTGTTACCCCTTATGTTTTTTTTTCAGGTCCAAATTTTGACCTTCGATATCTCGGCTCTAGAAGGGTCTAGAGCCTCCATTTTTGCGCGCTGGTCGTAGTCTCGTGGCCCTCTGTCAGAATCCAGAGTTTCAAGAATATCGGAGGGGGTCAAAATTTCGGCCAAAAAAAAAAAATGACGGTGTTACCCCTTATGGTTTTTTTTTCAGGTCCAAATTTTGACCTTCGATATCTCGGCTCTGGAAGGGTCTAGAGCCTTCATTTTTGCGCGCTGGTCGAAGTCTCGTGGCCCTCTGTCAGAATCCAGAGTTCCAAGAAGATCGGAGGGGATCAAAATTTCGGCCAAAAAAAAAATGACAGTGTTACCCCTTGTGTTTTTTTTTCAGGTGTAAATTTTGACCTTCGATATCTCGGCTCTGGAAGGGTCTAGAGCCTCCATTTTTGCGCGCTGGTCGTAGTCTCGTGGCCCTCTGTCAGAATCCAGAGTTTCAAGAAGATCGGAGGGGGTCAAAATTTCGGCCAAAAAAAAAATGACAGTGTTACCCCTTATGTTTAACCTGGGTTCAAATCACATTCTTGAGACGCTTTAGTTTCACTGGATTGTCGAAGTAAGACATGCTCCCAAAAAAGAAGAGTGAGTGTGCAAGCTACAGTGGCTCAGTGGTCTGAGTGTTATGGTTCCATGTGGAAAACCAGGGTTCGAGCCTCACTCTTACCATGCTTTAGTTTCACTGGCTTTGACCAAGAAAGACATGTTCCCAAAAAAGGAAGTGTGAGTGTGTATGGTCCAGTGGCTGAGTGTTGTGATTCTATGTGGGAAACCCGGGTTCCAGCCTCACTCTTATCATGCTTTAGTTTCACTGGCTTTGTCCAAGTTAGACATGTTCCCAAAAAGGAAGTGTGAGTGTGTGTGGTCCAGTGGCTCAGTGGTCTGAGTCTTGTGATTCCATGTGGGAGACCTGGATTCAAATCACACTTTTGTGATGCTTTAGTTTCATTGGATTGTCGAAGTCGTCCCAACTCGTCCACATGCTCCCAAAAAAAGAAGAGTGAGTGTGCAAGCTCCAGTGGCTCAGTGGTCTGAGTGTTATGGTTCCATGTGGGAAACCAGGGTTTGAGCCTCACTCTTACCATGCTTTAGTTTCAAGGGGTTTGTCCAAGAGAGAAAAAGACTTGCTCCCAAAAAATTAAGTATGTGTGTGGATGGTCCAGTGGCTCAGTGGGTGAGCTCTCACTCCCCAGTTGGGAGGTTCCTGGTTCAAGACTAGGCTGGACACTGAAGCAAGTGATGGTTGCAGGACGGAGATGGAGGATTGTGGAGGAGTATGTAGGATGAGAACTATAGATAATAGTGTGTATGCGGTCAGAAATAAAATATTTTTTGGTGCATGCTAATGTAGTGTACATTTCATGTATTCCAAAATTAAAATTTTGGTTAAGTCCAACAAAAAAATGCCTCTCTCTGCAGCAACACCGCTGCTGGATATCGTCCCAGAAATCCCCAGGGGGAGGAGTTAGGTTATTTCCTCCCCCCTTCGTGTCCTGACCGTCTCTCGTCCCCCAGCTGCAGATCTGGAGGATGTTTGTCAACGCAACCATGCTTCACGGTCCAGCGGTCCCGGTCTTGAACCAGGAACATCCCAACCTCCCGATTCGGGAGTGAGAGCTCATCCACGGAGCCACTGGACCATCCACACTCAAACTTCTTTTTTTTGGGAGCATGTCTTCTTTATTTGGACCAAACCGGTGAAAGAAGAGTTTTACCAACAAGAGACTCGAACCAGGATTCTCCACACAAGAGCGCAACACTCACACCACTGAGCCACTGGACCATACACGCTCATACTTAATTTTTTGGGAGCATGTCTTTCTCTCTCTTGGACAAACCCATTGAAAATAAAGCATCATAAGAGTGAGGCTCAAACCCTGGTTTCCCACATGGAACCATAACACTCAGACCACTGAGCCACTGGAGCTTGCACACTCACTCTTCTGTTTTGGGGAGCATGTCTTACTTCGACAATCCAGTGAAACTAAAGCATCACAAGAGTGTGATTTGAACCTGGGTTTCCCACATAGAATCACAACACTCAGACCACTGAGCCACAGGAGCTTCTTCATTTCAATGTTTCTGTTTGTCTCAAAAAATCACACTAAAGTAATTTCAACCGCAAAAGTGAGATTTGAATCAGGGTTGTCAACACAGAACAGCAACGCTTTTACCACTGAACCACTTACAGTTGGATGTCCTTTTTGAAGATTGGTCTTTTTATTTGGACCAAACCAATCAAACTAAAAATGTTAACCATCAAGAGACTCAAACATGGATTCTCCACACGAGAGATTGACACTCACACCACTGAGCCATTCAAGCTTCCACTCTTTCACTTTCTTTTGCAGGCATTTCTTTTTTATTTGGACAAAACCATTCAAAATAAAGCATTTTAATGCAAAGAGTGGGACTTGAACCCAAATCCTCAATATGATAAAGGAACACTCTGACCTCTGAGCCATTCAAGCTTCCACTTTTTCACTTTATTTTGCAGGCATGTCTTTTTTATTTGGACAAGACCCTTCAAAATAAAGAATTTTCATGCTAAGAGCAGGACTTGAACCTAAATCCTCAACATGATAGAGTAACACTCTGAGCCATTCAAGCTTCCAATCTTGCACTTTATTTTGCAGGCATTTCTTTTTTATTTGGACAAAACCCTTCAAAATAAAGCATTTTAATGCTAAGAGTGGGACTTGAACCCAAATCCTCGACATGATAGTGTAATACTCTAACCACTGAGCCATTCATGCTTCCACTCTTTGGCTTTATTTTGCAGCCATGTCTTTTTTATTTGGACAAAACCCTTCAAAATAAAGCATTTTAATGCAAAGAGTGGGACTTGAACCCCTATCCTCAACATGATAGAGGAACACTCTAACCACTGAGCCATTCAAGCTTCCACTCTTTCACTTTATTTTGCAGCCATGTCTTTTTTATTTGGACAAAACCCTTCAAAATAAAGAATTTTAATGTTAAGAGCGGACTTGAACCCAAATCCTCAACATGATAGAGTAACACTCTAACCACTGAGCCATTCAAGCTTCCACTCTTTCACTTTATTTTGCAGACATGTCTTTTTATTTGGACAAAACCATTCAAACTAAAGCATTTTAATGCAAAGAGTGGGACTTGAACCCAAATCCTCAACATGATAGAGGAACACTCTGACCACTGAGCCATTCAAACTTGCAGACTTTCACTTTATTTTGCAGGCATGTCTTTTTTATTTGGACAAAACCCTTCAAAATAAAGCATTTTAATGCTAAGAGCAGGACTTGAACCCAAATCCTCAACATGATAGAGGAACACTCTTACCACTGAGCCATTCAAGCTTCCACTCTTTCAGTTTATTTTGCAGGCATTTCTTTTTTATTTGGACAAAACCCTTCAAAATAAAGAATTTCAATGCTAAGAGCAGACTTGAACCCAAATGCTCAACATGATAGAGTCACACTCTAACCACTGAGCCATTCAAGCTTCCACTCTTTCACTTCATTTTGCAGGCATTTCTTTTTTATTTGGACAAAACCCTTCAAAATAAAGAATTTTTATGCTAAGAGCAGGACTTGAACTCAAATCCTCAACATGATAGAGTAACACTCTAACCACTGATCCATTCAAGCTTCCAGACTTTCACTTTATTTTGCAGCCATGTCTTTTTTATTTGGACAAAACCATTCAAAATAAAGCATTTTAATGCAAAGAGTTGGACTTGGACCCAAATCCTCAACATGACAGAGGAACACTCTAACCACTGAGCCACTCAAGCTTCCACTCTTTCACTTTATTTTGCAGCCATGTCTTTTTTATTTGGACAAATAATTTTTGCACCCAGGTCCATGTGTCGTGGCCCTCTATCAGAATACAGAGTTTTGAGAAGATTGGAGAAACTTAATTTTTCACCCCCTGAAAAAAAACATAAGGGGTAACACTGTCATTTTTTTTTCTGGTCAAAATTTTGAGTTTCAATATCTCAGCTCTGGAAGGGTCTACAGCCTCAATTTTTGCACCCAGGTCCATGTTTCGTGGCCCTCTATCAGAATCCAGAGTTTTGAGAAGATTGGAGAAACTTAATTTTTCACCCCCCCGAAAAAAAACATAAGGGGTAACACTGTCGTTTTTGGCCGAAATTTTGACCCCCTCCGATCTTCTTGAAACTCTGGATTCTGACAGAGGGCCACAAGACTTCGACCAGCGCGCAAAAATGGAGGCTCTAGACCCTTCCAGAGCCGAGATATCGGATGTCAAAGTTTTGACCCGGAAAAAAAACATAAGGGGTAACACTGTCGTTTTTGGCCAAAATGTTGACCCCCTCCGATCTTCTTGAAACTCTGGATTCTGACAGAGGGCCACGAGACTTCGACCAGCGCGCAAAAATGGAGGCTCTAGACCCTTCCAGAGCCGAGATATCGGATGTCAAAGTTTTGACCTGAAAAAAAAAACATAAGGGGTAACACTGTCGTTTTTGGCCGAAATTTTGACCCTCTCCGATCTTCTCGAAACTCTGGATTCTGACAGAGGGCCACGAGACTTCGACCAGCGCGCAAAAATGGAGGCTCTAGACCCTTCCAGAGCCGAGATATCGGATGTCAAAGTTTTGACCTGAAAAAAAAAAAACATAAGGGGTAACACTGTCGTTTTTGGCCAAAATTTTGACCCCCTCCGATCTTCTTGAAACTCTGGATTCTGACAGAGGGCCACGAGACTTCGACCAGCGCGCAAAAATGGAGGCTCTAGACCCTTCCAGAGCCGAGATATCGGATGTCAAAGTTTTGACCTGAAAAAAAAAACATAAGGGGTAACACTGTCGTTTTTGGCCGAAATTTTGACCCCCTCCGATCTTCTTGAAACTCTGGATTCTGACAGAGGGCCACGAGACTTCGACCAGCGCGCAAAAATGGAGGCTCTACACCCTTCCAGAGCCGAGATATCGGATGTCAAAGTTTTGACCTGAAAAAAAAACATAAGGGGTAACACTGTCGTTTTTGGCCGAAATTTTGACCTCCTCCGATCTTCTTGAAACTCTGGATTCTGACAGAGGGCCACGAGACTTCGACCAGCGCGCAAAAATGGAGGCTCTAGACCCTTCCAGAGCCGAGATATCGGATGTCAAAGTTTTGACCTGAAAAAAAAAAACATAAGGGGTAACACTGTCGTTTTTGGCCGAAATTTTGACCCCCTCCGATCTTCTCGAAACTCTGGATTCTGACAGAGGGCCACGAGACTTCGACCAGCGCGCAAAAATGGAGGCTCTAGACCCTTCCAGAGCCGAGATATCGGATGTCAAAGTTTTGACCTGAAAAAAAAACATAAGGGGTAACACTGTCGTTTTTGGCCGAAATTTTGACCCCCTCCGATCTTCTCGAAACTCTGGATTCTGACAGAGGGCCACGAGACTTCGACCAGCGCGCAAAAATGGAGGCTCTAGACCCTTCCAGAGCCGAGATATCGGATGTCAAAGTTTTGACCTGAAAAAAAAACATAAGGGGTAACACTGTCGTTTTTGGCCGAAATTTTGACCCCCTCCGATCTTCTTGAAACTCTGGATTCTGACAGAGGGCCACGAGACTTCGACCAGCGCGCAAAAATGGAGGCTCTACACCCTTCCAGAGCCGAGATATCGGATGTCAAAGTTTTGACCTGAAAAAAAACATAAGGGGTAACACTGTCGTTTTTGGCCGAAATTTTGACCCCCTCCGATCTTCTCGAAACTCTGGATTCTGACGGAGGGCCACGAGACTTCGACCAGCGCGCAAAAATGGAGGCTCTAGACCCTTCCAGAGCCGAGATATCGGATGTCAAAGTTTTGACCTGAAAAAAAAACATAAGGGGTAACACTGTCGTTTTTGGCCGAAATTTTGACCCCCTCCGATCTTCTTGAAACTCTGGATTCTGACAGAGGGCCACGAGACTTCGACCAGCGCGCAAAAATGGAGGCTCTACACCCTTCCAGAGCCGAGATATCGGATGTCAAAGTTTTGACCTGAAAAAAAACATAAGGGGTAACACTGTCGTTTTTGGCCGAAATTTTGACCCCCTCCGATCTTCTCGAAACTCTGGATTCTGACGGAGGGCCACGAGACTTCGACCAGCGCGCAAAAATGGAGGCTCTAGACCCTTCCAGAGCCGAGATATCGGATGTCAAAGTTTTGACCTGAAAAAAAAAACATAAGGGGTAACACTGTCGTTTTTGGCCGAAATTTTGACCCCCTCCGATCTTCTCGAAACTCTGGATTCTGACAGAGGGTCACGAGACTTCGACCAGCGCGCAAAAATGGAGGCTCTAGACCCTTCCAGAGCCGAGATATCGGATGTCAAAGTTTTGACCTGAAAAAAAAAACATAAGGGGTAACACTGTCGTTTTTGGCCAAAATGTTGACCCCCTCCGATCTTCTTGAAACTCTGGATTCTGACAGAGGGCCACGAGACTTCGACCAGCGCGCAAAAATGGAGGCTCTAGACCCTTCCAGAGCCGAGATATCGGACGTCAAAGTTTTGACCCGAAAAAAAAACATAAGGGGTAACACTGTCGTTTTTGGCCGAAATTTTGACCTCCTCCGATCTTCTTGAAACTCTGGATTCTGACAGAGGGCCACGAGACTTCGACCAGCGCGCAAAAATGGAGGCTCTAGACCCTTCCAGAGCCGAGATATCGGATGTCAAAGTTTTGACCTGAAAAAAAAACATAAGGGGTAACACTGTCGTTTTTGGCCGAAATTTTGACCCCCTCCGATCTTCTCGAAACTCTGGATTCTGACAGAGGGCCACGAGACTTCGACCAGCGCGCAAAAATGGAGGCTCTACACCCTTCCAGAGCCGAGATATCGGATGTCAAAGTTTTGACCTGAAAAAAAAACATAAGGGGTAACACTGTCGTTTTTGGCCGAAATTTTGACCTCCTCCGATCTTCTTGAAACTCTGGATTCTGACAGAGGGCCACGAGACTTCGACCAGCGCGCAAAAATGGAGGCTCTAGACCCTTCCAGAGCCGAGATATCGGATGTCAAAGTTTTGACCTGAAAAAAAAAACATAAGGGGTAACACTGTCGTTTTTGGCCGAAATTTTGACCCTCTCCGATCTTCTCGAAACTCTGGATTCTGACAGAGGGCCACGAGACTTCGACCAGCGCGCAAAAATGGAGGCTCTAGACCCTTCCAGAGCCGAGATATCGGATGTCAAAGTTTTGACCTGAAAAAAAAAACATAAGGGGTAACACTGTCGTTTTTGGCCAAAATTTTGACCCCCTCCGATCTTCTTGAAACTCTGGATTCTGACAGAGGGCCACGAGACTTCGACCAGCGCGCAAAAATGGAGGCTCTAGACCCTTCCAGAGCCGAGATATCGGATGTCAAAGTTTTGACCTGAAAAAAAAAACATAAGGGGTAACACTGTCGTTTTTGGCCGAAATTTTGACCCCCTCCGATCTTCTTGAAACTCTGGATTCTGACAGAGGGCCATGAGACTTCGACCAGCGCGCAAAAATGGAGGCTCTACACCCTTCCAGAGCCGAGATATCGGATGTCAAAGTTTTGACCTGAAAAAAAAAACATAAGGGGTAACACTGTCGTTTTTGGCCGAAATTTTGACCCCCTCCGATCTTCTCGAAACTCTGGATTCTGACGGAGGGCCACGAGACTTCGACCAGCGCGCAAAAATGGAGGCTCTAGACCCTTCCAGAGCCGAGATATCGGATGTCAAAGTTTTGACCTGAAAAAAAAAAACATAAGGGGTAACACTGTCGTTTTTGGCCAAAATTTTGACCCCCTCCGATCTTCTTGAAACTCTGGATTCTGACAGAGGGCCACGAGACTTCGACCAGCGCGCAAAAATGGAGGCTCTACACCCTTCCAGAGCCGAGATATCGGATGTCAAAGTTTTGACCTGAAAAAAAAACATAAGGGGTAACACTGTCGTTTTTGGCCGAAATTTTGACCTCCTCCGATCTTCTTGAAACTCTGGATTCTGACAGAGGGCCACGAGACTTCGACCAGCGCGCAAAAATGGAGGCTCTAGACCCTTCCAGAGCCGAGATATCGGATGTCAAAGTTTTGACCTGAAAAAAAAAACATAAGGGGTAACACTGTCGTTTTTGGCCGAAATTTTGACCCCCTCCGATCTTCTCGAAACTCTGGATTCTGACAGAGGGCCACGAGACTTCGACCAGCGCGCAAAAATGGAGGCTCTAGACCCTTCCAGAGCCGAGATATCGGATGTCAAAGTTTTGACCTGAAAAAAAAACATAAGGGGTAACACTGTCGTTTTTGGCCGAAATTTTGACCCCCTCCGATCTTCTCGAAACTCTGGATTCTGACAGAGGGCCACGAGACTTCGACCAGCGCGCAAAAATGGAGGCTCTAGACCCTTCCAGAGCCGAGATATCGGATGTCAAAGTTTTGACCTGAAAAAAAAACATAAGGGGTAACACTGTCGTTTTTGGCCGAAATTTTGACCCCCTCCGATCTTCTTGAAACTCTGGATTCTGACAGAGGGCCACGAGACTTCGACCAGCGCGCAAAAATGGAGGCTCTACACCCTTCCAGAGCCGAGATATCGGATGTCAAAGTTTTGACCTGAAAAAAAACATAAGGGGTAACACTGTCGTTTTTGGCCGAAATTTTGACCCCCTCCGATCTTCTCGAAACTCTGGATTCTGACGGAGGGCCACGAGACTTCGACCAGCGCGCAAAAATGGAGGCTCTAGACCCTTCCAGAGCCGAGATATCGGATGTCAAAGTTTTGACCTGAAAAAAAAACATAAGGGGTAACACTGTCGTTTTTGGCCGAAATTTTGACCCCCTCCTATCTTCTTGAAACTCTGGATTCTGACAGAGGGCCACGAGACTTCGACCAGCGCGCAAAAATGGAGGCTCTACACCCTTCCAGAGCCGAGATATCGGATGTCAAAGTTTTGACCTGAAAAAAAAACATAAGGGGTAACACTGTCGTTTTTGGCCGAAATTTTGACCCCCTCCGATCTTCTCGAAACTCTGGATTCTGACGGAGGGCCACGAGACTTCGACCAGCGCGCAAAAATGGAGGCTCTAGACCCTTCCAGAGCCGAGATATCGGATGTCAAAGTTTTGACCTGAAAAAAAAAAACATAAGGGGTAACACTGTCGTTTTTGGCCGAAATTTTGACCCCCTCCGATCTTCTCGAAACTCTGGATTCTGACAGAGGGTCACGAGACTTCGACCAGCGCGCAAAAATGGAGGCTCTAGACCCTTCCAGAGCCGAGATATCGGATGTCAAAGTTTTGACCTGAAAAAAAAAACATAAGGGGTAACACTGTCGTTTTTGGCCAAAATGTTGACCCCCTCCGATCTTCTTGAAACTCTGGATTCTGACAGAGGGCCACGAGACTTCGACCAGCGCGCAAAAATGGAGGCTCTAGACCCTTCCAGAGCCGAGATATCGGACGTCAAAGTTTTGACCCGAAAAAAAAACATAAGGGGTAACACTGTCGTTTTTGGCCGAAATTTTGACCTCCTCCGATCTTCTTGAAACTCTGGATTCTGACAGAGGGCCACGAGACTTCGACCAGCGCGCAAAAATGGAGGCTCTAGACCCTTCCAGAGCCGAGATATCGGATGTCAAAGTTTTGACCTGAAAAAAAAAACATAAGGGGTAACACTGTCGTTTTTGGCCGAAATTTTGACCCCCTCCGATCTTCTCGAAACTCTGGATTCTGACGGAGGGCCACGAGACTTCGACCAGCGCGCAAAAATGGAGGCTCTAGACCCTTCCAGAGCCGAGATATCGGATGTCAAAGTTTTGACCTGAAAAAAAAACATAAGGGGTAACACTGTCGTTTTTGGCCGAAATTTTGACCCCCTCCGATCTTCTTGAAACTCTGGATTCTGACAGAGGGCCACGAGACTTCGACCAGCGCGCAAAAATGGAGGCTCTACACCCTTCCAGAGCCGAGATATCGGATGTCAAAGTTTTGACCTGAAAAAAAAAACATAAGGGGTAACACTGTCGTTTTTGGCCGAAATTTTGACCCCCTCCGATCTTCTCGAAACTCTGGATTCTGACGGAGGGCCACGAGACTTCGACCAGCGCGCAAAAATGGAGGCTCTAGACCCTTCCAGAGCCGAGATATCGGATGTCAAAGTTTTGACCTGAAAAAAAAAACATAAGGGGTAACACTGTCGTTTTTGGACGAAATTTTGACCCCCTCCGATCTTCTCGAAACTCTGGATTCTGACAGAGGGTCACGAGACTTCGACCAGCGCGCAAAAATGGAGGCTCTAGACCCTTCCAGAGCCGAGATATCGGATGTCAAAGTTTTGACCTGAAAAAAAAAAACATAAGGGGTAACACTGTCGTTTTTGGCCAAAATGTTGACCCCCTCCGATCTTCTTGAAACTCTGGATTCTGACAGAGGGCCACGAGACTTCGACCAGCGCGCAAAAATGGAGGCTCTAGACCCTTCCAGAGCCGAGATATCGGATGTCAAAGTTTTGACCTGAAAAAAAAAACATAAGGGGTAACACTGTCGTTTTTGGCCAAAATGTTGACCCCCTCCGATCTTCTTGAAACTCTGGATTCTGACAGAGGGCCACGAGACTTCGACCAGCGCGCAAAAATGGAGGCTCTAGACCCTTCCAGAGCCGAGATATCGGATGTCAAAGTTTTGACCCGAAAAAAAAACATAAGGGGTAACACTGTCGTTTTTGGCCGAAATTTTGACCCCCTCCGATCTTCTTGAAACTCTGGATTCTGACAGAGGGCCACGAGACTTCGACCAGCGCGCAAAAATGGAGGCTCTAGACCCTTCCAGAGCCGAGATATCGGATGTCAAAGTTTTGACCTGAAAAAAAAAAAACATAAGGGGTAACACTGTCGTTTTTGGCCGAAATTTTGACCCCCTCCGATCTTCTCGAAACTCTGGATTCTGACAGAGGGCCACGAGACTTCGACCAGCGCGCAAAAATGGAGGCTCTAGACCCTTCCAGAGCCGAGATATCGGATGTCAAAGTTTTGACCTGAAAAAAAAAACATAAGGGGTAACACTGTCGTTTTTGGCCAAAATTTTGACCCCCTCCGATCTTCTTGAAACTCTGGATTCTGACAGAGGGCCACGAGACTTCGACCAGCGCGCAAAAATGGAGGCTCTAGACCCTTCCAGAGCCGAGATATCGGATGTCAAAGTTTTGACCTGAAAAAAAAAACATAAGGGGTAACACTGTCGTTTTTGGCCGAAATTTTGACCCCCTCCGATCTTCTTGAAACTCTGGATTCTGACAGAGGGCCACGAGACTTCGACCAGCGCGCAAAAATGGAGGCTCTACACCCTTCCAGAGCCGAGATATCGGATGTCAAAGTTTTGACCTGAAAAAAAAACATAAGGGGTAACACTGTCGTTTTTGGCCGAAATTTTGACCCCCTCCGATCTTCTCGAAACTCTGGATTCTGACGGAGGGCCACGAGACTTCGACCAGCGCGCAAAAATGGAGGCTCTAGAGCCTTCCAGAGCCGAGATATCGGATGTCAAAGTTTTGACCTGAAAAAAAAACATAAGGGGTAACACTGTCGTTTTTGGCCGAAATTTTGACCCCCTCCGATCTTCTTGAAACTCTGGATTCTGACAGAGGGCCACGAGACTTCGACCAGCGCGCAAAAATGGAGGCTCTACACCCTTCCAGAGCCGAGATATCGGATGTCAAAGTTTTGACCTGAAAAAAAAAACATAAGGGGTAACACTGTCGTTTTTGGCCGAAATTTTGACCCCCTCCGATCTTCTCGAAACTCTGGATTCTGACGGAGGGCCACGAGACTTCGACCAGCGCGCAAAAATGGAGGCTCTAGACCCTTCCAGAGCCGAGATATCGGATGTCAAAGTTTTGACCTGAAAAAAAAAACATAAGGGGTAACACTGTCGTTTTTGGCCGAAATTTTGACCCCCTCCGATCTTCTCGAAACTCTGGATTCTGACAGAGGGCCACGAGACTTCGACCAGCGCGCAAAAATGGAGGCTCTAGACCCTTCCAGAGCCGAGATATCGGATGTCAAAGTTTTGACCTGAAAAAAAAAAACATAAGGGGTAACACTGTCGTTTTTGGCCGAAATTTTGACCCCCTCCGATCTTCTTGAAACTCTGGATTCTGACAGAGGGCCACGAGACTTCGACCAGCGCGCAAAAATGGAGGCTCTAGACCCTTCCAGAGCCGAGATATCGGATGTCAAAGTTTTGACCCGAAAAAAAAAACATAAGGGGTAACACTGTCGTTTTTAGCCGAAATTTTGACCCCCTCCGATCTTCTTGAAACTCTGGATTCTGACAGAGGGCCACGAGACTTCGACCAGCGCGCAAAAATGGAGGCTCTAGACCCTTCCAGAGCCGAGATATCGGATGTCAAAGTTTTGACCTGAAAAAAAAACATAAGGGGTAACACTGTCGTTTTTGGCCGAAATTTTGACCCCCTCCGATCTTCTTGAAACTCTGGATTCTGACAGAGGGCCACGAGACTTCGACCAGCGCGCAAAAATGGAGGCTCTAGACCCTTCCAGAGCCGAGACATCGGATGTGAAAATTTTGACCTGAAAAAAAAAACATAAGGGGTAACACTGTCGTTTTTGGCCGAAATTTTGACCCCCTCCGATCTTCTTGAAACTCTGGATTCTGACAGAGGGCCACGAGACTTCGACCAGCGCGCAAAAATGGAGGCTCTAGACCCTTCCAGAGCCGAGATATCGGATGTCAAAGTTTTGACCTTAAAAAAAAAAACATAAGGGGTAACACTGTCGTTTTTGGCCGAAATTTTGACCCC